>OZ026527.1:28797277-28802277 GCA_964019695.1 Loripinus fragilis
ACCTACTGTAGTGTCAAGACTCCAGATTGATTGCTGCACCCTGCCTTGTCTTCACAATGGTCTTGTAACTTCAAAGACATTCATTCAGCCAGCCAGCACCTGATAAATACATTTCAAATATGATAAGATTATCAATGAAACACTTCTAAGAAACTTAAGCTTAGCTTTTCACATCTAATTATGAACAGTGTCTACGTTGATGAGATTTCTCAAAAGAGCCATCTCATCAGGATCTACACTATTTGTACAGCAGCCACCGTTGAAAATCTTCTAAATTAGACACCCTATTTTGAAAACAATGAAGATCCAGATCAGCTAGCTAGTTAATATGGATTCATGATGTGGATGAAAAACAGTGTAGATCCAGATCAGCTGCCTTCTATACACAGTTAATTTGAGTAGAAATCAAAAGTCAATATAATGAAAACAACCCTATGAATTGCCCAATGCATGTTCTACACTGCAGAAAGGAATCGAATCAATACAACCTATTTCAAAACTTGTCACCAATTTGATCTGTGATTGTGCTATTTTCTGGTCACTTGGTTTTGAAGAGGCAAGCAATCAAGTGTGCAGGTGATAATAACAAAAATCAATCGTTTTTACAAAACCAATAATATACATGTGCGCCCAGTGAAGATCCAGATCAGCCTGTGCATTTGCACAGTCAGATAAGCTTCTTCAACATGCACTGGAAAATACTGCTGGTCCTAACCTAGCCATAGAATGCACATAGAAGACTGATCAGACTAGGCAGATGCCATGCTGATCTGAGTCTTAAACATGCCAATTTGATGACCTCATTTGTGTAAAAAGTAAAACCATACCTCCACCCACTTATCCAGATCTTCTCATAACACATTTTTTCAAATCTCTGGCACCTGAAATTACAAAATAATGCATTTTACAGTCATGTTCATTGAATGAGATGCATGCCCATCTTACACAGGCAAATCTTTAATTTAGACTCATTAGCGTACGTACCCCTGTAAGATTTACCTGTTCAACACAAAGCACCTGAAAAGTACCTTTCATAAGTTTTTTAACACATAAGTGGCATGGCATTCAAGTACATATATATAAAATAAGCAAACACTTTTTTGTTTGTTTGTTGTTGTTGTTGTTGTTGTTGTTGTGGTTCTTGTTGTTGTTCTTGTTGTTGTTGTATTGCTTTTATGTTGTTGGGAGAGGGTAGTTTTATGGGACCAGGGCATAGAAGAGCATTGCCATTATTATCAGATTAGTAAAAAAAAATCAATGGCAATACAACGCAATACAACGGAACGCAACGCAACGCAATGTAACGCAACACAACAAAATATACACATAGTACTCAGTGTACTATAGACGGTAGAGAAAATTATTTTAACGCAAGCGTTTTGTTGTTGTTCTTATTTGTATTTATTTTTATTTAAGTTGTTGTTGTTGTTGTTGTTGTTGTTGTTGTTGTTGTTGTTGCTGTTGCTGTTGTAAGGGGAGAGGGCAAAGAGCATATAAAAAGTATTAAAAAAGAACCTACTGTAGTGTCAAGACTCCAGATTGATTGCTGCACCCTGCCTTGTCTTCACAATGGTCTTGTAACTTCAAAGACATTCATTCAGCCAGCCAGCACCTGATAAATACATTTCAAATATGATAAGATTATCAATGAAACACTTCTAAGAAACTTAAGCTTAGCTTTTCACATCTAATTATGAACAGTGTCTACCTTGATGAGATTTCTCAAAAGAGCCATCTCATCAGGATCTACACTATTTGTACAGCAGCCACCGTTGAAAATCTTCTAAATTAGACACCCTATTTTGAAAACAATGAAGATCCAGATCAGCTAGCTAGTTAATATGGATTCATGATGTGGATGAAAAACAGTGTAGATCCAGATCAGCTGCCTTCTATACACAGTTAATTTGAGTAGAAATCAAAAGTCAATATAATGAAAACAACCCTATGAATTGCCCAATGCATGTTCTACACTGCAGAAAGGAATCGAATCAAAACAACCTATTTCAAAACTTGTCACCAATTTGATCTGTGATTGTGCTATTTTCTGGTTACTTGGTTTTGAAAAGGCAAGCAATCAAGTGTGCAGGCGATAATAACAAAAATCAATCGTTTTTTACAAAACCAATAATATACATGTGCGCCCAGTGAAGATTCAGATCAGCCTGTGCATTTGCACAGTCAGATAAGCTTCTTCAACATGCACTGGAAAATACTGCTGGTCCTAACCTAGCCATAGAATGCACATAGAAGACTGATCAGACTAGGCAGATGCAATGCTGATCTGAGTCTTAAACATGCCAATTTGATGACCTCATTTGTGTAAAAAGTAAAATCATACCTCCACCCACTTATCCAGATCTTCTCATAACACATTTTTTCAAATCTCTGGCACCTGAAATTACAAAATAATGCATTTTACAGTCATGTTCATTGAATGAGATGCATGCCCATCTTACACAGGCAAATCTCTAATTTAGACTCATTAGCGTATGAACCCCTGTAAGATTTACCTGTTCAACACAAAGCACCTGAAAAGTACCTTTCGTAAGTTTTTTAACACATAAGTGGCATGGCATTCAAGTACATATATATAAAATAAGCAAACACTTCTTTTGTTTGTTTGTTGTTGTTGTTGTATTTCTTGTTGTTGTCGTTGTTTTGCTTTTATGTTGTTGGGAGAGGGTAGTTTTAGGGGACCAGGGCATAGAAGAGCATTGCCATTATTATCGGATTAGTAAAAAAAAATCAATGGCAATACAACGCAATACAACGGAATGCAACGCAACGCAATGTAACGCAACACAACAAAATATACACATAGTACTCAGTGTACTATAGACGGTAGAGAAAATTATTTTAACGCAAGCGTTTTGTTGTTGTTCTTATTTGTTTTTATTTTTATTTAAGTTGTTGTTGTTGTTGTTGCTGTTGTTGTTGTAAGGGGAGAGAGCATCGAGCATATAAATAGTATCAAAAAAGAACCTACTGTAGTGTCAAGACTCCAGATTGATTGCTGCACCCTGCCTTGTCTTCACAATGGTCTTGTAACTTCAAAGACATTCATTCAGCCAGCCAGCACCTGATAAATACATTTCAAATATAATTAGATTATCAATGAAACACTTCTAAGAAACTTAAGCTTAGCTTTTCACATCTAATTATGAACAGTGTCTACCTTGATGAGATTTCCCAAAAGAGCCATCTCATCAGGATCTACACTATTTGTACAGCAGCCACCGTTGAAAAACTTCTAAATTAGACACCCTATTTTGAAAACAATGAAGATCCAGATCAGCTAGCTAGTTAATATGGATTCATGATGTGGATGAAAAACAGTGTAGATCCAGATCAGCTGCCTTCTATACACAGTTAATTTGAGTAGAAATCAAAAGTTAAGATAATGAAAACAACCCTATGAATTGCCCAATGCATGTTCTACACTGCAGAAAGGAATAGAATCAATACAACCTATTTCAAAACTTGTCACCAATTTGATCTGTGATTGTGCTGTTTTCTGGTCACTTGGTTTTGAAGAGGCAAGCAATCAAGTGTGCAGGTGATAATAACAAAAATCAATCGTTTTTTTACAAAACCAATAATATACATGTGCGCCCAGTGAAGATCCAGATCAGCCTGTGCATTTGCACAGTCAGATAAGCTTCTTCAACATGCACTGGAAAATACTGCTGGTCCTAACCTAGCCATAGAATGCACATAGAAGACTGATCAGACTAGGCAGATGCAATGCTGATCTGAGTCTTAAACATGCCAGTTTGATGACCTCATTTGTGTAAAAAGTAAAATCATACCTCCACCCACTTATCCAGATCTTCTCATAACACATTTTTTCAAATCTCTGGCACCTGAAATTACAAAATAATGCATTTTACAGTCATGTTCATTGAATGAGATGCATGCCCATCTTACACAGGCAAATCTCTAATTTAGACTCATTAGCGTACGTACCCCTGTTAGATTTACCTGTTCAACACAAAGCACCTGAAAAGTACCTTTCATAAGTTTTTTAACACATAAGTGGCATGGCATTCAAGTACATATATATAAAATAAGCAAACACTTTTTTGTTTGTTTGTTGTTGTTGTTGTTGTTATTGTTGTTCTTGTTGTTGTTGTTGTTGTTGTTGTTTTGCTTTTATGTTGTTGGGAGAGGGTAGTTTTAAAGGACCAGGGCATAGAAGAGCATTGCCATTATTATTGGATTAGTAAAAAAAAATCAATGGCAATACAATGCAATAAAACGGAATGCAACGCAACGCAACGCAATGTAATGCGACACAACAAAATTAACACATAGTACTCAGTGTACTATAGACGGTAGAGAAAATTATTTTAACGCAAGCGTTTTGTTGTTGTTCTGATTTGTTTTTATTTTTATTTAAGTTGTTGTTGTTGTTGTTGTTGTTGTTGTTGTTGTTGCTGTTGCTGTTGTAAGGGGAGAGGGCATAGAGCATATAAAAAGTATTAAAAAAGAACCTACTGTAGTGTCAAGACTCCAGATTGATTGCTGCACCCTGCCTTGTCTTCACAATGGTCTTGTAACTTCAAAGACATTCATTCAGCCAGCCAGCACCTGATAAATACATTTCAAATATGATAAGATTATCAATGAAACACTTCTAAGAAACTTAAGCTTAGCTTTTCACATCTAATTATGAACAGTGTCTACCTTGATGAGATTTCTCAAAAGAGCCATCTCATCAGGATCTACACTATTTGTACAGCAGCCACCGTTGAAAATCTTCTAAATTAGACACCCTATTTTGAAAACAATGAAGATCCAGATCAGCTAGCTAGTTAATATGGATTCATGATGTGGATGAAAAACAGTGTAGATCCAGATCAGCTGCCTTCTATACACAGTTAATTTGAGTAGAAATCAAAAGTCAATATAATGAAAACAACCCTATGAATTGCCCAATGCATGTTCTACACTGCAGAAAGGAATCGAATCAATACAACCTATTTCAAAACTTGTCA
>OZ026527.1:31532069-31672315 GCA_964019695.1 Loripinus fragilis
CAAAATGGACATAGAATCTTTTATTGATTTATTGACTGATTCTGATGTATTAAGGGCTGTTGCTTCATTCATATATACAGCTAATATTACATAACATGGCTCTTATGACTCTTGACATATATTTTAAGTTTGAAGTTTGTTGTGTTATATTGTGTATGTATGTGTATGTATGTGTTTGATTGTATTGTGTGCTTGCCTTTAACCCTTAAAGGGTATAACTGAGCAATAAATTTTATTCTATTCTATTCTATTCATTCTTAGCATGTATATTCAGAAATAGTAAGTGAGTATGACCAGACAATACCACAATCACAAACTGCAGACAAACCCATGGCACCGCAAGAAAGAGCCACACACCAGGAAGACAAACTATCTCTAACTATCTCTTCATAATTCCAAACCCTCGTATTGAGTATTATTGGAATGTGACTTGCGCATGGTGTGTTAGTAAGAACGATTAAAAACAGTGAAGTGAAGGTAAAAGAATGATAGTGAAATGAAATACAGATGATAGTGTTAGGTGTTAATAAGATGGAGTTAAAAGCAGATTAAAAACAGTATGCATTTATGATCTTGCTGGTTCCTGTTTTAAAGTAGTCAAGATCAGGAACCAGGACGAGATCAGCTGGTAGCTTGTTCCAAAGAACAATGAAAACAGGAAAAATAGTATTTATAGTAACAGACAGATGTGTGAATCTGTCTGTAAGAAAGAGAGTGCATGTGGCGAGTGTATACTTCAGGATGCTCCAAATATGACGGAAGTGGTATGACAACTAGGCCATAAACGATCTTGTAAAACATTGCGAGGCGCGTGTCGGTACGTCTGTTTTCTAGGGATCGCCATCCAAGGTAGCTCAGCATGTCCCTTACACTACTATATGAGGAGTAGTCATTTGTGACCCATCTGGTTGCCCTTCTTGGTACTTTTTCAATTTTATTTATGTTTTCTTTGGTGTAATGGCTCCAGACGGCCGATGCATACTCATCCTGTGGACGGACAAGGGAGTTGTATGCCATAGTTTTGATATCTTTATTTTTAGTGACAACATTTCTTTTGACAAAACCTAGCGTTCTGTTAGCAGTGCTGGTAATATTGTTAATGTGGGTATTCCAGCTCAGGCCCTTGCTGATGGTCACACTCAGATACTTCGTTGCATTCACAGATTCTAGTTCCTGGTTATGCATGAAGTATCTGGACTTAACCAGGCTTTTTGAGCGGGTAATATGGATTACCTGGCAAACTAAGCAAAGCAACCAGCTCTCTCTTCCCCATCAAGATGATTGCAAAACTAGAATGGACATAAAGTGACGAACAACAAAACACTTGCAGGATCCCATAATGGGAGTAATAATCAACAACATATGAATAACAACAGAACCACTGCCTTAGAACGGACAGCAGCCTAAGCCCCCAAGGGGGGGGGGGGGGGTACTCTAAACTTTTCTTATATAGTACGTAGGCTCGGGCCAAGCATCTACCCTTCACCCCCCAAAAATATCAGGAATTACAAGCACCCAAAAAATATTTGAAATTTTAGCAACCCAAAAAATATCCACATTCTGTACCATGACCTTAAGAAAAGATTCTAAAGTGCATACAAATGACCCCTAAATATAGTCCAATTTAGTGATGACCCCCCAAAGTTATCCACAAAATCTTCATACCCAAAAAATATTTATTTTCCTGAAAACCCCCCAAAAATATTGAAATTCAAAATTCTGAACCCCAAAAAATGACCTTATTCTACGTATGAGTACCCCCCCCCCCGTACCCCCCTTGGGCCTAAGCCACTGGAAGGCTTAAATGCATTTTACTGGTAGGGAAGACCGCAAGTTTGGCCTCGGGGCATATTCGGCATATGACTATATTTAGCATGAAAATTAAGATATGGAGCTGGGAAACATATATGGACATCACTTGTGACGAGTTTGTTTGCATGAGTATACAAGAGCTGCATTTTTAAAGGGTGCTTTGATTTTGTAACCGAAAACTCATTTTCATGAATGAGGAGTAAATTTTCAATGGTAACTACATTTTTTATTTTTCTTAAGATGTGTCATACTTTTGATTTAAATTCTATAGGATTGTTATGAAAGTATAGTATGCTTTGATATAACACATTTTATAATTTCATCTCCTGCATCCTAGAAGGGGCTGTCGCATGATATTTGGAAATAGTCTGTCAGGGGCAAGTTCGGCCACTTATGTCGGGGCAAGTTTGCCCCACACATACACAAAATAGCTGTCAGCGTATTTTATGACACGTACCTACTTTGTAAAGGGTGTTTATACTTAGAGATCAAAGAAAACTTTTGGTTGAATCTGAACAAATTATGCTTTTACTGTATGTTTTCAACATTTTCAAAAGAATTTAGATAATAGTACTATTTTTCATGCTCATTATTGGTTAAATTGTATTCCGAAGTACCAGCTCGGATAGTTCATGCCTTGAAATTGTATTGGTCCTTAGAGGAGCTTGACTGTACAATAATAAGCCAGGAAAAATATTTTGACCAAACTTGCGTCGAGGGGTAGCCGAACTTACCCCTTGGCGGGGTAAGTTCAGCCATCGTGACCTGATCTCATTGACTGAAGATTACCCTTTATTGTACTGAGACACACGAATAGGTTTACTGGGACTGGTATGGTCCTATTGTGCCCTACTTGAAAATAAAGGTTTCGCAGAGTTAGTTATAAGAATCATTCGAAAATTGTACTTTCTCTAAAAGTGGGCCAAACTAGCCCCGGTCTCCCCTACCAAATCTTCGCCCTAGATTCTTCTTTTGTTGAAGCACAAAAAATATTAAACTCGATTGGAGGCTTCAGGCTGCCAAGACCACATTAACTAGTCACAACCCCTTTCTGGCCTTAGATTAGAAAAAGCAGGCATATATTACCTTTTATATGCTTTTTACAGGAGTCGTCTCTTGAATGAGAGTCAAGCACAGAATATGTATTGTTTATGGTTTATACCAATTAAGGTTGTGGCCATCTTGATGGTGTAAATTCGCGATTTATGGAAAATTTTTGTGTCCTCATGCCTGGGAAAATGAGCTTAATTGGCTCAGTGGCTTTTGAGATTTTCTTATTCGGTAATTTCTGTTTTAAATGTATTCCCAGCTGCAATAGTCTTGAGGGGTATACAGTATCTTAGACTGACAGTGTATGCATTTGAATGGAGATGATGAAACGGATGAGGAAAAAGTTCTGCTCGGGCCTCTAGCAAGTACCCTACTCTTTTCTATGTTGCTGGATCTTAAACCTCAGGCTTGGCGCCAGTAAACTGCATTTAAGCCCCCCACTCACGCCCACCCGTGGCTTAGGTTGCTGTCCATTTTAAGGTGGTGGTTCTGTTGGTGTTGTTTTATTGTTTTATGTACCTCCCATTGTTTGTGGGGGTTCTGTGTTGGTCTTTATTTAGGTATGAATTATTTATGTCCTTTCTAGTTTTGCAATCATCTTGACGAGGAAGAGAAGGCTGGTTGCTTTTTGATATTGTCGTTTAGATGTCTTGTTACTGTAAATGACCTGTAGCTCTTCCTCACGATGCCGTGGGTTGGTCTGCAGTTTGTGATTGTGGTATTTACTGATCATACCCACTTACATTTTTATACCTGACCAATTATAGTCTATAGTAAACAGGATATATCAAAGTTACGTGACAAATGCAAGACATTTGTGGAAAGTTATTTGACAAGTCTGGACATACCTTTTCCTTGATTTTTCTAAAACAAAGACCGGATGCCAGGCTTAATGTGACCCTGAAGCAGTATGCAACATTCCGCAACCCTAAATTGTATCCACACACCAAAGTTTGGGTTCCTACCTCACATAATATACAGATATGCTCCGGACTCGACCTATCTAGAACTGAAGCCAGAGGTCAAGGTCTCAGAGACCCGAAAACAATAGGTGGCACACTGCAGCCAATAGATGTAACCACATACCAAATTGGAGAGTTCTATGTCATATTATATAGAGGATATGCTCTATACACGATTATTATACAACTGAGGCCAGAGGTCAAGGTCACAGTTGCCCAAAAGTATTACACTACAATGTTCAACATCACGATGCACGGACACGCGAAATTTGAGACTGTTACCTCAAATAATGTGTGAGATATGTTGCTGATACGATTTTCAAGAATTTAAGCCCTAGGTCAAGGTCACAGTGACCAAAAACAGTATGCAACATTCCACTACCTCAATGTGTATCCCCAGTATGGGATTTCTATGTCATATAGTATAGGAGATATGCTCCACACACGATTTTAATAGACCAAAGTCAGAGGTCACCTGACAAGGTCGAGGTCACAGTGATCCCAAAATAGTACGCTACAATCCACAACACCAATATTCATTCAAAAGCAAATTTTGCAGAGATATGCTCAGGACGCGAGTATTCTACGACTTTGGCCTGAGGTCAAGGTCACAGTGACCCAAAAATGATACAAGACACTTTGCACCCCAAGATGCATCCACATACCGAATTTGGGATTCCTATCTTTAATGGTATAGGATGTATGCTCCCGACACGATGTGAAGACTCAGGCATTTAGAATGGACAGTGTGATTAAGAACTAGTGATTGAGTACTATGTATGCCTCCCATTGGGCGCATAAAAACTATCTATCATGTCCGTCATAAGTAAGTAAGTAAGTAAGTAAGTAAGTAAAGACTTTATTTATCGAGGGTTACAACATTTAGCACATATATATATTTACATAAGTACATGTTGCTAATCTTCCATGAGGCCCTCACCATTTACATTTTTACATAAATATACATGTATATAAATAAACAGACAATAAATTACAGTTACCATATTTAACCTTATAAGTACTCTTTTCACTTATCAGTTTTAAAATCCATATCCTCCTAAAAACATGGAATATCCAGACCAGTTGGCTTCTGAAGAAGCCAGCCTATCAAGATCAGCAGTTTTTCATCCACGCTTCTAATGGCATTGCACCACCTGACCAACTGGAAATCAGACATTTATATAGTGCAAACAGACCTTCAAGCATTCCGTGTGCGCTTATAAGATTAAGTATGGTATTTTGATATCTGAAAATCATATATGTGCCCATTTGAAGTCTGAGCATCAAAATCCTGCAATACAAAAGTTTTCATTGTTAAATGGAATATGAGATCTGAAGAAATATTGTACTACTGTAGTAAGGTTCAAATAACCAGACTTCAAGCAAACACTTAAACCCTTTACATACTAGTGATGTCTGCTGATAATCTTTGTAAACAATATGGACCCAGATCAGACCCCACACAACACGGGGCCTAATCTGGATCCAAACTGTTTGACAACCTGATGACAAGCACCCCCGAAAGCATCCTTCTATCACAGCAAAAAAAAAAAAAAAAAAAAAAAAAAAAAACCCTTACGATTTTCCAGTAGGCAAAGAATTATACATATAACGAATTCTGATTTCTCACATCAGCAGATATAAAAATATACTGTAGAGTGTGCATTTATCAGGCAATAGCTATATACTACAAATGTGTCAAGAAACAAAATAAGAGTTGGGGTGCACATTTTATAAGAACTTTATGAACAACACAGAGAAGTTGAGAAATAAAATGTACATGTGCAGTAATTATTGATTCATGTTTTAGTTTACTAGCCATCTTAAACATCTATTATGAAAGGTGCTAATTGTTTGGGCATTCTTTACTTCCTCTGGCAGACTGTTCCATATCAGACATCCAGAGTACCTCAGACTTTGTTTAAAGCATTCTGTCCTAGGCTTAGGCGGGATAAAACAACCAGCAGAAGATGATCTTAGCTGAATATTGGTATTTTCATTATTTCTTAGAGTGAATTTTTCAGAAATGTATGCAGGTGCAATATTATTATAGACTTTAAACATAAATTTGGCTTTTCTTAGATAAAGCCGATCATATATAGACATAATCTTCAACGAGTTCATTGCTTCAATGGAGTCATCCACATTGTAATCAAGGATAACCTTACATGCACGTTTTTGTAATCTAAATATCTTCAGCTTATTGGACTCTGAAGAGCTGCCCCATACAATGTTACAAAAGTCAATATGTGGTTGAATATACGATTTGTAGAATTGAACTCTATGAGCTTGAGACAAGAATTTTTTAATTTTTGATAGAAGCCAAATACTTGATGCAATTTTTTTCGTTAAATGCTTGATGTGATTTGACCAAGTCAAATTTTTGTCAACAAAAACACCTAAAATTTTGTCGTTTGAAATCATATTCAGAGACTCCTTGTTGTATGTAAGATCTAAGTGATCATTAGTGAGCCGTTGTCGTTTTTGGTAGGTTGTTACAAGCATTACTTTTGTTTTTGATGAATTTAGAATCATGCCATTGTTTCTGCACCAGATTTGTAGATTGTTCAAAGAAGACTGAAGGTTATTTTCAATCTGTTCCATGGAATCTTGGACATCGTACAAGGTTGTGTCATCCGCATAGAGATCAGTAAAGACATTGCTTGTGTATAAAGGTAGATCATTGATGAACAGGAGAAATAAAAGTGGCCCTAAAATAGAACCTTGGGGGACACCATATGAGATTTGCTTAAAGTCTGACTTACAGTTGTTAATTGCCACTTGCTGCTTTCTGTTAGTTAGATAGGTATTAAACCATAAGGCAGTGCTTTAATTCATGTTCATTCTTTTATGATATAGATAAAATCACATAATGTGAGGCTCGTTTAGACGCGTTTTTTCAATTGATGGCGTGTTAACTTTGGGACATTTCACTCTGAAAATTCTACGCCCGACGTTATGCTAACAGTTTTTACGTTAATACTAAAGTAGGGTAGCGGACAGGTAATTAAATATATTTTCTTTTCTTTGAATAACGTGATCATGAGTTTGGAGGTAAGATGAGGGCCTGGATGGGGGGGGGGGGGGGGGGGGGGGGTCTGGTATTCACTATTCATTAAAAATTTAGCCCATTGTTCATCTCATTAAAATTTTTGGTTATTCATTAAAATAAGACCAATTATTCATTAAAAGTAATAAAAGTTGGCAAAGAAATCTGATTGTTTACTTTTCATTAATGTTTTCTTCAATAAATTAAAAAAATAGGATTATTCATTGATTTTTAGGCCATCTTTATTCACTATTCATTATTTTTTTGCTCATTATATTCACTATTCATTATAAAAAAGGGCCATTATTCACTAATCATTATACCCCATCCAGACCTTTTAAGATTCAAAAGCCAGATTGCGATATAATTCATGAAACGGGAGTGAATTAATGGTCGCATCTGTCTATAGACATGTCCAACACCATGCTCTAATCAAAGATACTTCACAGATAAGCAAAATTATTTCGATTCTTTATCATTCCTACTGTGAAAATCTTACATGGTACAGAAAAGGGATATCGACTATGTACGTAGTGGCAGCGTTTTTGGGTGGATTTAATAGAAATAGAAAAAAGGTAAACATATTGAACAACTTTTCATACAACTATAAAGTGTCGAATTATATAGCATTTGTCGAATATACTACTATATATCTAAAAAGTATACGATGTTTATCCTACACTAGTGCCGAGTGATTGGGGCAAAAAGGATCCTGATAGATAAGGGCAGCAGATCCCCGTACCAAAGCTATCTGGGTGGTGGCCCTTTGGTGAAGCCATCTTTGCGGTGCAACAATATTGGATTTTTTAAAGTTAGCCTACCAATTTGCCTCTACAACACACGCGTTGTCAATAACGGATTGCGCTAAAGAAATCCTCCAATGAATCTGCCACACCAAACGGCCACCGCCTAGATAGTTTTCATGTAACATAAACAGTTTACTACTACAATACCAATTTGTCAATGACGGTATAAAGCAAAATGTACTCATACATTGTGCCACCGCGAAGATGGCTACACCAAAAGACCAGCGCCTAAATAGCTTTGTCACAGGATCCTACAGCACTGATCTATCAGGGGCCATAGCAGGGGTCCTGTGGACCCCCTCTGGCTCCGCACTGTTTTCCACTCTGCTTGAAATTACATGCTAAAACTGAAATTGTGTATGTTAGAGACAATTGAGGAAGAGTGAAGTACATAAAATTATCCAGCTTTTTAGGGGCTATTATAGAAAAAATAGCAGACTGTGATAAACCAGAAAAGATACAGCAAATTGAGGCCTATCAGCAGGATCTGCACTATTTGTTATTTCAAAAGCCATAGTATAAGCAAGGACTGGCCCTGTTAAGGCGTGAAATCTCCCTAAAAGTCATTTAATTTGTGAAAAAGTCAAATTTTCAAACTGTGGGTTTTACAATAATTTTCATGACAATGAATGGGCCCACATATAAATTCTTTAAAAAACATATTTAATGATGTTCAGACCGAGGGCAAAGGGGAGATAAATAATACAACTTATCCGAAACTATATCAGTCGAAGGGTATATGCATGTTTAGATTGATTCCACAACTGCGCTTAACCATCAAAAAATGTGAAACAATTTCTGATTCGATCTGTCCGCGCACTATTTAAGCGTGCAGAACTATGATGCAATTAATATGTACAAATGGGCCGCGACATGAGATTTCCAACAATGTGGCATGTGCGACCAGCAAAGCCTCAGATCAGCCTTCGCATATGATCAGAGCCTATGCGTGTCGCTTGAATATTTTATGACAGTTAAGCTACTGACCGAACATCATTTGGAGTTTTTAACCTTAAAAGGAGGCTGCACAGGCTTGGCCGAGTCTATACATGCCAAAAATGCCACATTGTTGGAACTCTCATGTCGTGGCTCAAATGGGGATGCTGCAATCCAATGCTGTTCCCATCCCACCTTGACCCAACTTCCCACTAACATATATTGAAAGTACATTATAGACGTTTGAGAACCCATTTAAAGGATTTGCTGGGTCAAGATGGGAACATACGATAAAAATGAAGCATTTCCGTTTGTAACCTCGGCACCAGCCCATAAGCAGGGCGGGGGGGGGGGGGGGGGGGTAGCCGGGCAATGAGCTGTGTTTTCGCTTTTGCATTGTCCCCATTGTGCGGGAAAATGTCTAGGATTTGATATACCTAGTCAAACATGGCAGTGTAATATAATAACAAAACAGACTGCGGGGAGAACCACCATGGTTTTACCAGCTTGCTGTCCCCACAGTGTGAAAGTTAATAGCAGGGTACTGCAGACAAAAAGTCTAAGTCCGCGGTGGATGCAGTGATTACAAACAAACAACAAAAACAAATTAACTTTTATTTGCGCTTAGATAACAATATGTTACATATGAGCAGATATAACATGTATAATAATATTTCATATCGTGGTGGTTGTGCCAAAAAATAAATTTTCAGAGTAGACTCAGCAGACACGCAGGGGCGAAAAACCGTCAGCTCAACGTCGTCTAATCGACGCCGAGTCGACACCTCTTCAACGCTGCGCGCCGACTGGGTTATGATTGGAACTAGTTACAGATAGCTTGATTAACTCTTTTACAAAGAGTTTAGGGGAAGACTTGTTTGTATTTTAACTTCTTAATTTGCAATTTTATAATGTTAAGTAATCTCGTATTTTGTTCAAGATCACTCAATCTAGTCGCATGTAGTAGGTACAACTGTGAGGAGCCCAACGTGACCTATCAAATATATCGAAGTATGCTGACCAATAAATAGATGGGGGGGGGGGGGAATAATGGTGATAATAAGTAATAAACTTAATAACTTCATGTACATGTTACAGTAGCTTGAAAAAGCTCAATGTCCAGTTTGTAGGCGTAGATCTACTGAGGCTTACAATTATAGCGCATGCGCGGATCTGAGGGGGTCCAACTCTGACAACGTTTTTTAATGGCGTTTCGCTGGCGAGCCGATGCATGCGATGGTGGCCCAACATTGAATGCTGGCTTGGTAGCCTTGTGATTTTCAGGGGATCCGAACCTGTATTGCTAAGAAACCCTATATTTTTGTGATTTTTCAGGGGAGGGGGGAGGTCCGGACCCTCTGTCCCCCCGCTGGATCCGCCCATAGGTTACAAATGACTATAGTGCATAAACATAGGCTTCCCCGATTTTTTAAAATTCTAGATAGGGCAGTTGTTTTTCAAATTCACCAACAGTTGACTCGAGCATCCACGTGTTGAAGCTGTTTGTATATACAACCTGTATACTCTGTAATATAATTAAAAATTCCTGGGCACGGTTGCAAAAAGTTTGGTTTGCATATATTATTTTACCCTTACCTTGCTAGCTGTGTTTTTGTCCTCTGCTGAAAACCTCTGCAAACAGTTTGCACCCAGATCAGGACCGACAGAATGGCGGTCCTGATTTGAAGCCAGCTCGTTTGTCACTCTGATAGTGTTCCTGAAAGATTTTTGAGCTAATTTTGCAAAAAGTAAGCAGACAACAAAAGCATGAAAAATTACCCAGCATTCAAAATGTTAAATATGCTTACATTTATCCATGGATATGGATAAATGTAAGCATATTAATAAACACTTTGAATGCTATACAGCATAAAGTGGCTCATAGACAGACAGATTGTGTCTATGTTAGGTTAGCATCTTGCCTACTTGGTAATTTTGCATACTTTTTGTCGTCTTCTGATTTTTTCAAAATCAACTTTTGCGAAAAATTCTTTCAGGAATACCATCAGAGTGGCAGACAGTTTGGATCCAGATCAGGCCGAACATTTTTTCGGGCCTGGTTAGGGCCAAAATTGTTTGCAAAGGTACTCAGCAGACGACATAAGTAGACAAACAGTTAGTGTTATACATATAGTATGATGGATACAAATGATACAGATAACCTTAATCGAATGCTCAATGGAAATGATCGGAATTCCGAGTTGAAAGGGGAAAATCTGCCTTTGTACGAAAAGCAAGAAGTTACAGTCGAAGAGGATGAACCAGCAGATCTTATATATGGGGTTACAGATACCCCACCCATCCATATAACAATAATTAGTGGACTTCAGGTTCGTCCTCTTTATAATCATTAACCATTAACCCGGATGTATCCTGTTATAAAACGGAGTAGAACCAGATCAGATGAATAACTAATGAATTTGCAATTAAGAAGAAAGTAAACAATATCAAGTGTAAGAGCCAATATGGAGAAAGGTCTTTCTCAGAAAAGCTGGAAATATTGTTGAAATATCCAATCTCCTCTTTTTCGCAATAATGATACATTGTCCAATATCTGTAATGAATGAGTAGTTTTGCTATAGCATTCTTTACAATCCAGCGTCTTTGCCGAATGAGTTAACAAAATGTGTGATTTTTTTTTAAATAGAACTCTTAAGTTGCATGCGGAAATGCTATTTACTCGTACTTGTCGTTGCAACTCCAGGACATGTACACACATGCATGAGCCGCGACATGAGATTTCCAACAATGTGGTATGTGCGACCAGCAAAGCCTCAGATCAGCCTGTGCATACGCGCAGTCTGATCAGAGCCGTTGATTGTCGCTTGAATATTCTATGAGTGTTAAGCAACTGACTGAGCATAATTTGAAGTTTCTAGGCTTAAAAGGGGGCTGCATATAGGCTCGTCTGAGTCTACACTTGTCAAAATCCCACATTGTTGGAAATCACATGTCACGGCTCAGTCATATGGAAAACACACAAGTTTCGTCCAGCTGATAACGGTGGGAAATTACGTAATTACATTGGTAGGCTTTTGGTTTTGAGATACAGAGGTGATATAAGGACCTGACTTCAAGCTCCTTTGCCATGGTATGCCATATACGCGAGGGGCATTTGGAAAGTTCTTAGCATGTCATCATAACTCCACAATGCGTTGATAAAATGCTATCAAATAATACATTTTTGGAAACTAGAATTCAACAGCTACTTGATGGTTTAACTTTTTGTAGAAAAAGGACTCGGCGTGCACGTGCAGCGCATGCTCAAATGAGTAGGGTTTATACACTGGCTGAAATTTTAAGCAAAATTTTGTATTAAAAAACGATGGAAAATTGAGGACCTTATTTACGATCATGCTTTGACAAATAAACGATTTGGTTCCAACTTAATTTTTATTAACATATATTATGCGATCACTACTTGCACGACTTACAATTTTATGTTCGGAAAAGGTTGACTAATAGAGAAATGGTAAACTGTCAAAAATGGGACTTTTCTCGATTTTTCTTTATACTTCCACTATAAATTGTGTCACTTCAGGAGCACGAAAATGACTATTGAGTATATGTTTTGCTTTATTTGTAGCGAACAATAAATAAAAGTCATTTCGTCGCGCAAAAAGTGTGGCTTGTTTAGTTCTGTATTCAAGAAAATTATTCCTAATAACACTACTCCTACTTTGCAAGAAGTGGGTGGGGTAAACGCCTCACATTTTGTCGATGGCATAAGAACCGCTCATAATATCGCGAGTACCATCACAAAACTGATTGATTTCTACTCTCAATGTATTTTTTCCTGTTTTTGTTTGCCACCGATTTCAGTTGAAACGAACCAGATCGTCAACTCATAGCTAAACCTACTCTGTCCCATGGGAAGATAATAAGAGTTATCTTCCCTTTGTTCTGGTTTACAAAATTTATTTTGGTTTCAATACAAAGAACATAAAGTGTGCTTGACAAAATTACTAACGCACGGCATTTTTAAACTACTGTCGGTTATATATTTTCAAGACATGCGATTTTTAGTCCAAAAATTAGTGTATTGCTTTGCTTTCTAGACGGTTTTGTTATTGTTGTTCCTGTATTTAGTTATAAGAAACACCCAACTCGGCCATCGATTGTATAATAACTGTACCAGACTGTGGCCTACCAATTGGTACAAAACTATCCAATTTCATGAACTACTGTTCATGTTCTGCACACTTTTCAAAAGGTAAGATGTTATATTTTCCACTGAATTTTTGCGTTTTCCAGTATACAAACAGTACATATATTCACAATAATATTTCATGTCTGCATTATAATATTCTCATGAAATTTGTGCCATAGCAAAGGGGAAAGATAACTCTTTAAAATGATACCAAACATGATTGGGTTTGTAAATCGGTTACTGAGATAAAAGACCATGCTAAGAACTTTCAAAATGCCCCTCGCACGGTAGATCACATTTTCTTAGACGATTTCCAATGGACCATTTATCTGACTCTATCAATGAATAACTTAACTGTATGCTTTCAGCAAGGTCTTCTGTCTTTGGCTACACAACTGATCATTTCTCTGTTGGTGGCCGACGCAGTGTGTGCCTCGAACAACGATGAATTCAAGGTCCGACTATTCAGCTCTACTCTTCTTATGAATGGTGTAACAACATTAGCAATGGTATTTCTTGGGGTCAGGTAATTACGCTCAGCCAATTAAATGAAGATACGCGGTAATTTCATTGAAATATTCTATTATATTCTTTATTTGAAATACTGGGTAGTAAACATGACATAAATAGATACAATAAAACATAGTAAAACTAGAATTGTTTTTCGACAAAAACATGTCTACCCCTTTAAGGGGTCAAAATGTCAGTAAATACAATTACTAATCAAAGGAAATAACTCCAAAAATAAACAAAGCAGAGCTATGGTTATCGTCTTATTGTGCTTTACAACTGTATGAAGTTTAATTCAAATAGCTGTAATGGTTTTCAACTTACAGAGTGGCCACGAAATAACATGGGAAATATGAGATATGGTTCTTGCACATGACGCATTGTCTTATTGTGCTCTACAACTGTATGAAGTTTCATCCAAATAGCTTGAACAGTTATCAACTTACAGAATGGACACACAGTTGCATTTACTAATGTTCCTATGAGAATAATTTGAAAAAAATATACAAGCAATGGTTATGGTTCTTGTCCATTCTTGTCGCATGTGTATGTGTGTATTAACGTTATTTAATTCATTTTGTTTCCAGGCTTCCCCTGTTCCAAGGCGCTGCTGTGGATTACATTCTACCATTGCTGATAATTGGGGGAGATGACACAACATTCTGTAACTCTAGACTATCAAAAGATCAAGAAGCAGGTGATATACGAGGGAAGCGCAAAAAAGTTTTGTCCAATGGCCAAAAAACTAGACAAATGCAAATCTAATATTTTTTTTCTTTTGTTTCCTTCAAAAAAGTCTCTTTTGTGAGATACTCATATCTAAAATCTTTTTAACCACTTCCAAAAACCATTTTCGTAGCCCCTTTTAGGAATACCATTCAAACACTGTTAAACAGCGGAGACCACTGCATCACGACTGTCATATTTTTCTCCCAGTCAGCACCCCTTTCAATTTTGGACACAGAAAAATATCCTCAGATGCCAGGTCTGACGATTAAAGGTGGATGGGAAAGCACTGTCACTTTTTTTCGTGTAAAAAAACACGTTACAACACTAGAGGTGTGTGCTGGAGCATTGTCATGACCTCTTAGCCCTGTCTTTGGTCGACATTTTTTTAAATATTTATAAAACTTTTCCAGTATTCTGCGTTTGTAAAATGTTCTTGCCACTGGTCGCCCCCTAGGAACAGAAGCTTGAACTATATGCCCTATGATGTCGAAAAATAAAACCAACATTACCTTCTTACCACTGAGTGTCCTTTTGGCAATAACTGGTCTACGAGCATTTCTTCTGGCCCATTTCTTATCATCCATTTTCCTTTGCGGTTCAAAAATATGGACATATGCTTCATCACCAGTCACTATTTTCACAAAAACTTTCTGCTAAAATTTATGAAACAATTTCAATACTTTTTGGCTTACTTCCTGCGTGCTGCCTTTTGCTCATTTGTGAGTATATGATTTATACACCGAGAAACTTTGCGTGTAAATTCAAGGTTTTTCTTCAGAATCATACGCGATGATGCTTTCAAAATACCAGTCATTCGAGCTATCTCATAGGACGAATATCTTGCAGTCACTAACCTTTGACGTGTTTTTCGGGGTCACTGATGTGCATGGGCTGCCATAGCTAAAGATATCTTGACTAGATTCTATGCCACTATTTAAGTTCTTAATCCCATTTCAAACTAGCCTATAGGAAACTTCATTATCTATACTCAACTACAAAAGAAACCCATCAGTTACTTTTTTGGGCAATTATGGAAAAATAATTCAGAAATGAAAATATAATTCATACAATATTCTTTAACAATCAATTATGCATCTCAATATTGAATAATGTAACAGTTTTACTTGAACCCGTTCATGCTGTACGCCAGTGTATAGACAAGGGGTCATTTCTAAAAGTGACAAGTTTTAGACAATTGTTTTTCACTTCTCGTCTAAATCAGTTCACTTCATCCAATAAACGGTATGTCCCTCTCTGACGAGGCCATCGACTATGTGTAGACGCCAAAACAAACCTCGTTAGTTTAGTAAGCCTGGATCTTAATCTGATAGAGCAGCTGTGGGATGAGCTCTGGCGATGCATCCAGGATCGTTCAGTACAACCTCAGAATCTTCTAGAGCTTCAGATTGCCCTCCATTAAGAATCGGTGCTGATTCCCAAGAATGTTGGACGACGTTGCGTGATTTCAATTCGAGTTCGTTATGATGCAGTTATTGCTGCAGGAGAGAGTCATGCCCGTTTTTGACGAATTTAATTCAAGTAAACTGAATTGGACGAGAACTAGATATTCATACTCTAGTGAAAAGCTTGTCATTTTTGAAAACGACCCCTTGTCTATGCACTTGGGTACTGCATAAACGAATTTAAGCAAAACTGTTACATTATTCAATGAATTGTTGCAGAAATGATTGTTAAGGAATATGGGATATATATATTTTCATTTCTTCATTCTGTTTTCAGTAATTGCCCGGAGATGTGACTGATGGGTTTCTTTTGTAGTTGAGTATACATAAACTTTGCATATATCATTATAGATAATTTTTGGTTCAATTTTAAGCTCATCGCGACCATTTATTATAACTCCTATTTTCTGCACGTTTCAACGAACGTTTTCTAACCAATTTTATAACAAGTGATAATGACCATCAATTGTAGATCACACCTTTTAGTAACTTATACATGTTATACATATACATTTATTTGATACCAGTATGTAGGTAATGAACTGAACCTTGTGAAAATAAACATTGCACGCTTATTCCACGCTCATTCCACGCTAGTAGGACTTTTTATCGTGGAATGGACAAAACTTTTTACGCTTCCCTCTTAATTGAGCCGCGACATGTGAGGTGAAGTAGAGGATGAAGAGCATTTTCTACTTAATTGCAGCCTTTATAAGCCGTTAAGGCAAGTTCTGTGTTCAAAACTAGTAAAATTCAATCTAAGCCTTAAAATTATTCTCGATAATCATAACCATAACATTTTAAAAATGTCCTCCAATTTTATCGAAAAATGTCTTAATCAAAGAGAAACTGCCCTCTCTTAAATCATATATGTCTTAGAAGAACTTTCTAATTCAATATGAATAGAAATCTAGTAGATATGAGGATAATTGTAATTAATATATATAATTGTTAGGGGAAATAGGAATGAAATCATAGATCAAAACAAAGAATTGTGTCCTTACTACTATGACTTCCACATGTATAGATACTTCCATATGACTGTTTTTGTTTGTTTGTATTGGCCTTAACCATTTATTGTAAATGTGTATGTGCTAAATAAATCATTTGTCATTTGTGATTTCCAACAATGTGGCATTTTGAAATGAATAGACTCAGACGAGCCCGTTCAACCTATTTTTAAGCTTAGAAACTCCAAATGATGCTCGGTCAGCGACTAGCAAAGGCTCTGATCAGACTGCGTCTGTTTATAGTGCCTTGTGGTCACCTGCTTGGAAAGGGCTTACCTCTTGGCTCTCGTTTGTGGTGTCTAACTGTGAGTTTGTCACTTTCCCATTGGTATCCTGGGTCAGGAATGGTACTTGATTGTATCGATTCCAGATCTTTGCACCCTTACTTACTTTGCTGGTTGCATATATCGCATTGTTGGAAATCTCATGCCGCGGCTCATATCTTAATCGACTTGATGCACCCACAAGATGTTTAGGAATTTTGATTTAACAACAATATGTCTACCTTGTTAATCATTAAGCACACATTTCTTATATGCATATTTTTTTTACATCTATGCATGCTTCTTATATAATTGAACATGGTTCTGACTTAGATTTTTTCTTCTTCTTTTTGTCTTCTTTGGGAAAACACATAAGCTAATCTTTAAGCTTGGAGCACAATTCTTTCTTAGCCAATGGGTGCGTGGTGCTTGCTACACTTGACAAGTTGAACAGTTTGGTTCTGCTTCAACGCCAATGATACAATGTTACATTTCATAGTCAGGAATCATAGGTATCTGCTTAGGACACCACTGATGCCCCACTCCAAATTCCAGTTTATCGCATTGACAATCTTATAATAGCGGGTTCATTTCAGGTACACCAATCGTTGTGATATGCGTCTAAATCTTGGTGACCGGCTAACGGTCGGACTATACTCTCAGTCTGACTCTGCCAAAGAGCCTTCTTGGCGGATCGCAGGCAAATGACATCGAAACAACGTCATGCCAACGTCGATGTGACGTCATCATCGACGTTGATACAACGTTGTTTTAAGGTTGTGTGTCTGCTGGGTAGTGTCTTGAACTGTTTGGAAGGACTCTTGACTTTTGTTAATGACCAAAAACGTAGACTGAACTTACACATCTGGATCACAACTGTTTCTGGTGCTTTAAGCAGTTGGTCCTTAGGAATGCCAAATTTATTCAATAAAAATATCATATATTGTAGCTGTATTGTAATATAAAATGAAAATGTATAAGAGACGAATTTAAAAACAACTCTTTGCGAAAAAGCGATAACCTCTACATTTTTATATGTTTTCCTCAACTCGCTCGTTTAATAAATTAAAGAATACATTAGCACTAATGTAAGATCCTCTTTTTATCGTTTTTGCAGCGGTGTCTATGGTGGATTACAACGTCACAGAGAACGTCACACAGCAAATGGTCAACCCGAAAGAAAACATTGAACATATTTTATTCAATGTTCGTGCGGTAAGTCGTAAAAGTATACTTATAGCAAAAACTTCTTACATGATATAAATCGTCACTTTGATAAATAAATTTTGTTTTCACATATACAAATTCCATCTGTTCATCGAGTATTAAAGTAAACTATTTTCCCAAATGCAAAACCAAATTTTCAATCAAATAAAATTTTATTTGTGAAAATTTAGGTGTGACGCATTGGACCAATAAAGAACTTTATTTGAAAAGCACCAAGTTTGTCATTAAAACGCAATATAAAATTTCATAGGGCTGATTTTAGAAAGTTTGAGATGCTGTTACATATTCAACTAATCAGGTGCAATGCCTATATCCACCAGTTTAATCAACATGTATGCTGGATGCTATTATGGATTACTTTTGCGACGTCCAAGAACACCATCCTTTGGCGATGTCAAGGGATGAGGGACTGTTTTTCAAACACTAACATTGTATCTATCAGTTGCTAGCTAGAC
Source organism: Loripinus fragilis (assembly GCA_964019695.1). NCBI lineage: Eukaryota > Metazoa > Mollusca > Bivalvia > Lucinida > Lucinidae > Loripinus > Loripinus fragilis. Next base: position 31,550,492 of record OZ026527.1, read on the forward strand.
CATGTCATTGGCTCATTGAAAAGCCTAAAATCGCATAAAATGTTCAAAATGTGAAATCTACATGATTCATTGTTTTTACATTGTCGTTGATATAGCAAAACAAGCCATTCACATGAATTAGCAGTTGGTTTTTCAAATATGTTATCAGTTTATTAAGTGAAGTTTAGGATTTCTCTTTCTTACCCAAGTGTTTAGAGCAAATCTTACCATTGATTAGATAGAATTCTGTCAGGTTAGACATGTGGTTCACAAACACGAGTTGCACACGCTTACCATGACCAGAACCTTGTGTAATGTATCGGGGTTATTTGAATTTATCGATTTTTGTTTAACAGGCATGTTGGCTAATATACATAATATTTTTACTGTTGTCACTAATTTTATTTCCTTCTGAGTAATTTATCAAGCGTTTCTTTTGCCCGTCAGTATAGAAACAGAGATGTTTCCAGAATTGTTGGGCTTTTAGCGAGAAGGCTCAATCTCCACATTGGCACAACTTTTAATGTACATATCTCTTTCTTATTGGGGTATTGATCTGCTGTTCTATGATAAGTATACATTGTATACCTTTAGTTTATCCAAATTTAGCTTTCAGGTAGTCTTATGATAGCAGGAGCCATTCATGCTTTGTTGGGGTTAACGGGATTAATTGGCGTGTTTCTGCGGTTCATTGGTCCTATAACGATAATCTCGTACATGATGGTGGCTATTATCTTCATTACCAAGGCCATTCTACCGTTTGTGGAGGTTCACTGGGGGATAGCAATTTCGTAAGAAATCTTTTACATGTTTCATTGGACCTTTCTTTATTTACCCATAGCCTTAACGGTAACAACTAAAATGACTCAGTTCACATTTAAGTCCATCCATGGTAAACCAAGCGTGACCCATTAGCTACTCTAAATACGTCACCGTGATGAATTGTACATTTTGTGTAAATATCCTGGGCATTACCAGGATGTTCAACATCATTGCTTTAAAGGGATGGTCATTTAAATACCTTGTCTAAAAGTTCCTTTACCAAAATTAATATTTCGAGAAATGACATGCAATGGGCCTGCCCATCAAATTAGTAAATATAATGGTAGCATAATGACAATGTGGATCTTGGTGAGCAGGCATACTTATCTAGATCTTCACTGTTTTCAAAATATGATATATCTAAGACCAGCAAGGTTGCATGCAAGGTAATTTATTATGCGTTTGTTGCCGTCTGCTAACCTTTTTTCAAAATTAACTTTTTCATAATATTATTTTAGAAAAACCATCAGTGTTCAACTGTTAAGACCACCACAATATGTCAAGCATATACTTTGGATACTGTATCTCTAGCAGAGTTCTGAGGTGTTGGCCTCAAAAATACATTGTTTTTGAGACTTATTATTTCCATTACGTATCATCAGTTAACAAAGGCCAGATGCAGCCCCTATATCATAGGTCAATGATATTACAATCTAGTGAATGGAGTTTCCTTAACAGCGTTTCAAAATACTGACTGCAAAGACAAGTTATGTTTCACCTCCAATGTACACTACTCAAAATTTGATAGGGATCATGTTTTATTAAATATACTACATACGTATGACAAGAAATTTATGTATTAACACAAAGGTTTTACAAATGGCATGGTTTTAGGTTTCCAATGACATGCAATATCAGTATCACACACATTTCGTTAATGTGTAAAGGACGCCTAAATATGAAAGGGGCAAAAACAGGCGTAGATCAGTCGAGAGTTGCTTAACGCGAGTGCTTTAATGTAGTGCTACGTAGCGCTTTCCTAACTCTATGCAACGATTATGCCTCAAAAAAGCGCTTTTTTGTAACAGTCCGTTGCGCAACGATAACATTCCTATTCAAGATATGCATACACATAAACCGCTTGGTAGCGCTCTGCTTATGCAACGGTTCGTTTCACATATCGCTTTCCGCGAGACTGCTCAAGAATAGTTTTGTAGCGGTACGAAGCGCTTTATTGTAACATACCGTTGCATAGCAAAGTGCCACAAAGCGCTACAAAACGCTCGCGTTAAGCAACGCACCCCTGGTTGTCACCTTTAGAAAGTCAACAGAAAACCTTGAAACATTACTTAAACCAATGTCAATAACATGATTGTGTGTTGTACACGAGCATCAATTACAGCTGGACATTGCTTCCGCATGCGGCTGATAAGCCTCAAAGGCCTCGAGGTTATTGAACTTGAGTTCATTCTCAGACTCAAAAAATAAAGCAGAATGATTGGTAGCTTGCGGACACGTGTCCGCAAGCAACCAATCATTGCGCTTTATTTTGAGTCTGAGCCAGTACTCGAGTGTTATAACCTCGAGGATAGGTGTTGCTGAGGGAGTCTTGACCTTTCCTCCTGAAGCACTGTTCTGCGCTGGGGAACCATTGTTGGTTGGACAGGGCGAGCAGAAACCGCTTTCTGTAGCATGTCCCAGGCATGCTCTATCGGGTTCATGTCAGGGGAGCATCTTCCAGATATATTGGTTTGTGACGTGTGTTCTGTGTGGGCTCGCTCTATCGACCATGAAAGTGAAATCAGGGACGATCGCACCTGCATACGGTCTAACATAAACATCCGAGATCTCAATTATTAGCATAACACACAGCCGTCGTCAATGTACCGTTTTAATGATGTGTAGGTCTGTCTTCCTATGCATGCTGATTCCGACCCATACCATTACCGAACCCTTGCCATAAAGATCTTGTTCACCAACACAAAGTGGAGCAAAACATTTGTTACATGGTAACTCCACTTTAGCACGTCAATCCTAAATGTTAATACAAAACGTTGACTTGTCTGTAAAAACACAAGGGTCCAGTCATTTAACGTCCATCCAGCGTGTTAGCATACCCAGTCCAAACGCTCCTGGGTGTGATATAGGCTGGACGGAATGCTAGAATCCGGTCGTCGTGTCATCAAGCTAGCACTGTGCAAATGTTTTCTTATAGTTCGCGTTGAAACTCTAAAGGAAATCATTACGTAACGAAGTGGTATTATGGAAGTGATTACGTTTGGCTAAAAGACCAATATAACAATCTTGAATGTCCAATGTGGCATTTGCACGACCACAAACGTGTAGATAATGAGCATATTCATTCGTTTGATAACAATTCCACATCCTGCAAACAACACTTTGTGACACATTAAAGTATTCTGCTATACTCCTTTGAGACGACCATGTGTCTAACGTTTCAATGACGACATGCATTACATCAGAAATTAAACGTGTGATATAGGCTGGTACAGTTGAACTTCGATTTGCTTGAACAAGCTTGGGACCATTAAAATAAGTTCTAGTCAAGGGTAGTTCCAGCCATCCAGGATGGATTATGCATAAAATGACCTGTAGGGACCATGATGATAGTTTCAGCCAGTTCAGGTGAAGGAGCCATCAGAGTTCGAACCATAGGAGTTCTACTGTATTTGGCATTTTGAACACAATTTGATAGAAAGTCCCAATTAGAATCGAAACCACAAAGCAAAAAAATAAGAATGGCACAATGTTCAAATTATTAAATGGATGCCACAATGCCTTAGTATATAGGTGTGCAGTTTTTCGTGCCACTTGTGCCGGTAACAAAAAAAATGAAATCATTGCGTATTCTAGAGGTCTATGAAGCGATAAAAGTAATGCAGTATAAAAAATAAGCATATATATATATATTTGGTTATGTCTTTACACATAACTTAAAAGTGATCCCTATCAAATGTTGACTAGTTTATATGTCTTGACCTTATTTTATAGAACCACAGCTTTGACGTTCATTTTGTCGCTGTACTTGGCAAGGCGTACAGTACCAATTCCTGTCTGGACACCTTCTGGTGGCTTCAGATTTATCTGGTATCCGCTACAGCAAGTCTTCTCAGTAAGTATAGCAACACAGTGCCAATTCATGTCTGGGCCTCATTTGTTGGCTTCGGGATAATCTGGTACCCACTATGCACCGCAATTATTCTCAGTAAATACATCAGAACAGTGCCAATATCTGTCTTAACACCATTTGATGGCTTCCAGATTATATGGTACCGGCTACAGCAAGCATTTTCAGTATGTGCAATGTAAAGCCTTTATGAGGGACATTAAAATTACAAGATTGGCGTGTCTACCATCAGAATCAATCAATGCAAACATTCCAACCTGGAACAAGAATGAACAAGTATTAGATGTAAATTTACATACCATCTAGACGGATGGCTGAGAATGGGTTTGCTCCCCCCCCCCTAGGTAATTTTGCAGACATATCCTATCTTGTAGAGAATTGAAAGCCGAGTCTTTTAAGAGATGTTTGCACTCTGTGCTCCGGGGCGTTAGTCTGTAAGAGCCTGTAACATACGTTACTTAATCAAACTAAGAAAAAGTAATGTGAAAGTTTGGGCTACAAATTAAAGACATTAAAATATTTAATTTTAAAAATCATTCATATAGTCTGCATACTGGATATCTTAACTACGTATGACAGCCATTTGAACAAAATTGCCGCTTTCTAGGGTGTCATATGCGTTACATAAACCAGATAACCCATTAAAATTTGCAAGTGTGGCTAACATCATTTACATTCACGATCTCTCTGTGTGTTTTGCAAAATGTTTTTAACCATGTCTGACTAGCTTATGCAATTGGCTATCAGAAAAATTAAAGTTTGTTTCCCTAGCTTAAATATTATTTCTGAAATAAGCAATTAAACAACCCTACCCCTACCCAGTTTTAAGGTGAAATGTTTGGTATTAAAACTAAAGTAAAAATAGTTAAAAAATATTTGCATTTGATGAATGTGTTTCATTGTTTGGGATTTATTTGCTTATATGAAAAGACTCATAAATCTGCAAGTTTGTTGCAAAATTCTTAATAACAGAGGCTGTAACATATGTTACCTGATGTAATAAATGGGCAAGCTCATTGTCTTAACGTAAGATATGCCTAAAAATGTTTTAATCTCCTAGAGGGAATTTTGCAGACATATTCCTTCTTATAGTACAACTCAAGCTGCATCGAATAAGAGATGTTTGCACTCTCTATGTTGGGGCGTTAGTCTGAAACAGCCTGTTACATGCGTTACTGTATCAAATAAAGGAATTGTAGTTTGAAAGTTTGAGCTAAAATTGTGAAAAACTCGCAGCTGTTGGATATCTTACATTGTTTAGGGATTTTAAACTGGCTCCTATAATAAAGACTTATACATCTGCTAGTTGTCATCGAGTTTTAAAGATCAGAGAGCGTTACATATGTTAGCGTGATAAGTAAAATCATCAAACAGTATTTTGACATCAAGCTGAGTAAGGGCCTGCTCCATCCTAATCCCCTTTGGAATTCTGCAGACAAATTACATCTTATGTAACCACTCAAGGTGCATTTAATAAGAAATGCTTGCACTCTGTAAGTCGGGGCGTTAGCCTGTAACAGCTTGTTACATATGTTACTATATCAATTTGAGAATAAGAAATTTGAATGTTTGAGCTACCAAAAGAAGACATTAAAATTATCTAATAAATTGACATTCTTATAGTCTTTATACTGGATGTCTTCAATGGGAATATGAAAGCTGTTTAACATTAATACGGCTAACTGTGGTGTTATGTGCGTTAGATGAACCTAATTATAATTTAAAAGCTATAATTGTGGCTATCGTCATGTAGTTAAACAACTACTATGACTTGGTTTCAAACTGTTTTATTAGATTTTACAAACATATACTCAATTGATGAATAGGAAAAACCAGGTTTGCTTTTCTATCTTAAATATATTGTCTTATAGGAGCCAATACACAGCCCTACTCCCAGTTTTACAGAGAAGAGAATTTTGTTATTACCGTTTAAGTAAAACACATGAAAGTGATTACAGCGTGTGGATATTTTTCATTTTCTTAGTCTGTCTTGCTCATATATCTACAAGATGTCATTAATTCCGTTTTTTCTTACTTCAGGGACATTTTTTTCTTATATTTTCATCTTGATAAAGGCCATTGTTTGGCCGAAACCGGTCGATCACCCATATATAATAAAGTTAGAAACGGTCATCGATGGTTGTGTATTCTGTCTTCCCTTTTTATCCTTTGAAGATGTCATTAAGTTAAAGATCAGGACACTTAATGTGTACTTATAAGTCTTTGGCGCCAAAACACTAGAAATTCTATTCATTTCTGATTATCAAGCCCATGGACTGGTGTTACAGATGTTATCAATGACCTTTTGGACACATTTCCTAATACTGTGCATATAATGCTAAATATAGAGCCACAAATAGAAAAGATAGTTTTACATTTTTACAAGAAAATACAATAAATGAAATGGTCCAAACTATTTCTCATCGATTTAACACTCGTTTGTCATTGTCTGCTTCTGTGGTAATCATTATTATCACACGCCTCCTTGCAACTAGTAGAATCATCACACAATATTTCAATCATTTACTGTTATTCAATTTTACCACCAGTCAACTCAAAATTGATGAGCCATTATCAACTTTCCAATTTTGCCATTTATGGCTTGGAACATTCGGAAACTGATATGAATTCCTAATATTTGGCTCTTTGAGTATGTGTTTCAAGTGATACTCTGCAAGTAGGAGAAAGACTAAAGCTTTACAAGGAGGAAAACTATGCCATTAAGAGCAATGATTACCTGGACTGATGTACCTTGATATTTCTGTGATAAAGAATCATATCTTAGCTGGTTAGCTTTTATAAATGTAGCCTTTCCATACATGCAACCCACATATTTTCATCTAATAATGTCTCTGCACTTATTATCGTTCCCCAAACATTCAAAAACTTATTTAAAGTCTTAGTACTTCTGAAGTGCTGAAACCGAGGTAACTCTTTCCCTTCAGATAAACGAACTAGATGTATCACAGCAGGTAAAGCAATGAAATGCAGGATGAACAGAGCGCAAGTAAGACCCTTTCAATTCAATGATTCACTAAGTTTCTAAGATAAGAGCGCTTATTAAAGGATGTTATATATATAACTCGTCATAATAAGTGAGCAAGGGCACTGTCCTGACATCCTTATTGATTACACAGTCAGAGGCAAGTGTTTTCAATTCCAGTGTTTTCAATGGATCATGAAATGAGGCACCTTATCAACTTGTTTACTCTGTATAAATCTTCCATAGAGCATAATATAGAACTACTGGTTATCCCATTCTACCTATTGTCTACTTTCCTTCTTTTGAATGCAACAGCTAATGATATGGCTGCAAAAACTGAGGAATCATAGGTTTTACATTATTTTAAGACATGCTTCAATGTACTGACATCAAAAAACAACCAACTGCAAACATAATTGATGGCAATGTCCAACTTCATATTCTTTCTCTTATACCAGATAACTTTCAAGGTGTAACAGAAATTGTTTCAGATGGTCTGCCAAAACCATCAAGAGTCAACATTGTAACTAAAGAAAACTTATAAAGTTCTTTGGGCGCAGCAAAATACTATTGATCTAAGACCTGAGGAAGTAAGCACCAAAAGACTGGATAGGTTCCATGGCAAATGGTGCAAAAAAGCAGCCTTTCAAATTTCTGTTTGACCAATGTCAGAAATCTTAAAATTATCATTTGACTAGCACGGATGCAGAGGCAGCTGCAGTTAGATTGCTCTTGCCACTTCACAGGAAGAGATATATACCAGAGTCATACTCCATTGTATACATAAATAGAGTTTTATGCCTTCTTTCTGTTTCTCAGACTTTCAATTCATTTATTCTTAAATTGATATGGTAACATTCGTATCATACCATTACAGGCTAACCCCCCTGTTAATAGAGTGCAAACATCTCTTATTTGATGCAGCTTGAATTGTTCTTTAAGGTAGGATATGTCTGCAAAATTCCCAAAGGGGTGGAGAGGAACAGGATTGTACTCAGTTTGCAGTCCTAATACAATGCCATGATTCTACTGGTTGTGATGAAATGGATGATTATTTTGCAATAGAAGCAGACACAATGATAGACATTGTGAGGGTGACTTGAATAAAGATTGTTTTTGAATAATTTTATTTAATAGGAATATTTATTAAATTGTGTCATTTGAATGAGACCTATTATTTTCTATCTATATGTCTTTATATTTTAATATTATAGGCATTTGGAAATATGTGATTAAAAAGGTTATATATAACATAGGTAACACAATTCAATGGGCTTGTTACCAGCAATAACTGTAATTACTAAGACTAAGGCATCAGAGGCTAGAGATTAATAGGAAAACATGTGAAAAACGGTATTTTTCTAAAATATCATCTCTTACTTCCAAGAAATTTCCTAGCTCATTCATTATGCCATGTAACATACGTTACATACTTTAATAAGTGCTCTGATCCTGGTGTCAAACTTGCAAATGTATGATTCTTTATTGCATAAGCAAGACGTATAGATATCCACGAGCGTCAAAAATTTTCATATATTTTTCTTCAATAATAGATACCAAAATTGGATACTTAAAATTGGGGGTAGGGTTGTTTAATAGCTCATATAAAACAATGTATTTGAGATAGAAAAGCAAACTTTGTTTTTCTATTAGTCAAATGAGTATTTTAGTAAACTAAGATTAAAAACACTTGTAAAAATGCACAAATCGTCTGTAAAATTAATGATGTTAGTCACAATTTCAACTTTCAAAGGGAAATTTAATCTATGTAACGCATATAACACCATTGAAGGCTGTAATTTTGTTTAAAATGCTGCTTTTATGTAGCTTAGGCATCCAGCTTGCAAACTACATAAGAAATTTGAATATTTAGATGGTTTAATGTCTTCTTTCTGTGGCTCAAACTTTCATTTTGATTTTTTCCTTAGTTTGTTGCAGTAACATATGTAACAGGCTGTCAGAGACTAACGCCCCAGAGCACAGAGTGCAAACATCTCTTAAAAGATGCGGCTTGAAATTTTCTTCAAGATAGGATATGTCTGCGAAATTCCCTAGGGGGGGGGAGCAGGACCTTTTTTAGCTCGAAGTCTAATCAGTTTTTGTTGTTGTCGTTCTTTTCTCTTTTTTTAGTGCTCTCATTTTTGCGCACTTTATTTTTTCCGTTTAACAGATCTTGATCTCTATACTGCTGAACTGGTTGTTATGTGGTATTTTGACGTCACTAGGTGTGTTCACAGATGACCCAAAAAATATAGAGTACAGAGCTCGTACAGATGCACGAAGTGATGTGATATCCACCAGTCCATGGTTTACTTTTCCTTATCCAGGTTTGTATAGACTATTCAAACTATGGCAATTTTGACATTTGGATACTGATCAGATTACGGATACACAGTAAGTAAGGGTGCAAAGATCAGGAATCGATACTATCAAGTACCACACCTGACCCAGGATACCAATGGGAAAGTGACAAACTAACAGTTATACACCACAAACGAGAGCCAAGAGGTCAGCCATTTACCAGCAGGTGACCACAAGGCACAAATAAACAGACGTGCAAAAAGGCATAACAAACACAAGAAAGTAAAAACAAAAGATCCACAAAAGAAGTACCGCCTTGGAACTGTCAGTAAATATTTTACTGGAGGGCTTAAACAGGTTCACAGCGCCAACATCACCCTTAAATCAGATGTGGATTAAGACACATAGATATTTGGTTTGCATGAAAGACCCCTAATTTATCAATGCATCATCTCTCAGAACATATAAATCAAGATATAAAAAGGAGATAAAGCAAAGATAAGGACTCAATAGTAAATAAAACTGAATACCGGAGCAAAAGAAATCCAACAGGTAAACCCTGGTGGGCCCGACAAACAGCCAAAGCATCAGGCACTTACCATCTCATCAATAGATAAGTCTTTAAGTTGGAACCGTCAAAGAGTCTGAAGTCCGACCCACCAGCTACAGTTAAAGAGGTAAGCAAAGTGCCAATCGTGATTGGGTTGATCACCAAGCATGCAGTCTGTTGCAATACATTAATGTTATAGCCAATCTTTTTATAATGGGAAATTATTTAAATGAACTGAGCTGAAAAATTATAAGAGCAAACAATCTTCTTCAATTTATACACCAAGTCGCCATAGAATTCAGGTTCTAAAAGTTCTTGATACAAGAGAGATTTGTCCAACTTGGAATTTAGATATCATATCATAGCATTGTCAAAAAATTTAGAAAAGGTTTTGCGAAGTTTATGATACCGATAGCTTTGTTTAAGAAGTTTCTGAGTTAACAATTTGTTTCAAATGTTGAAGTCAGTAACATAGCTAGATGCTCTAGCAAAACAAATGAGTTGAGAGATATAGACTCTATAGGATGTAGAGCGAGGAACATCACCATCTAAAAATGGGAAATTGACAATTTCAAAATCAAAGACCTCACGTTTATCATAAATTTTGGTAGAAACAATATCATTAGAAATTTACAAATGCAAGTCTAAAAATGTAGCTTCTTTGTCAGAGGTATTGGCTTTATTAAGTTGGAGCTCTGAAGGGTATATTTGACTTACCATATTGTCAAAATAAACATTATTAATGTTTAAAATACCATCCAAATATCTAGATGTAGTGTTAAATGTATAAATAACATCAGCCTGCTTATCATCAGATAAAACATTATAATGTTCCTCTCATAACAAAGCAGATTTAAATCTGCAACCAGGGGAGCACAATTAGTACCCATAGGAATCCAAACTACTTGTCTATACAGCTTGGTGCCAAATCGAATAAAATTGTTGTCTAACAAAAAGGTCAGCGCTTCACATACATTTTGATAGACCATGCATGATATTTTTTTTTAGGTTATTTCGAATCAAAAATGCATTTCTGTCATTACATGCAAGGTAATGAGAGCCTTTTCTATTGAGGGTTCTTTCAATAAGATCAATTAGTTTATCTTTAATTTAATTATGAGGTAAAGTAGTGTAAAAAATAGAAAAATCATAAGTAGACAAATGGTTGCATTGAAATCCATAGCTTTAATTTTTATCTAAAATTTCACCTGACATTTTTAATAGACCAAAATATGTATTAATACCTTTTCACAGTACTTGATAACATGCTTTTTAACAACTGTAAGACACGAGGTTAACACTTTAGAAAGTTCTGTTGTCGTATAAGAACTAGAATTAGCAATAGATCTTGCTTTCTATGGTTTTTTATGGAGTTTTGGTAACCAGTACAACGTAGGAACTTTGTCTTGGGTTTGACACCGAAATGAAGGGCTGTATGACAACCATGCCCATCGACAATCACCCTTTTCACTCAAAGAAGGCTGCAATTTATAGGCATTAGTTTCAACAAGCTCACACTGAAGTGTATTAATATAATACAGGCTGATTTATTACCCAACCATCTACATGTATATACAGAGTAATATATTTGTTTTGCTTTATTATAAGTCACTGAAGTACTGCCTGGTTGATTTTATGATGAAGACCAGGACTATACCATGGTCTTGTTCCCCCTTTAGCAGCTAATATGGTGACTCAGACCTGTAAATGTAAAAGGAAAGTGATTGGCTGAAAAGGTGGCTGGAAGCTTATTTAAGGGCTATATTTATAAACGTGGTTCATGATTTTTCTATAATAAATATACGGAAAACAAATTATATTTAGTAGACAGAAAACTTTTTCTTTAATTTTTAAACCTCTCACTAATTTTGTTGGTGTCAGCGCAATGATATTTATGGGTTGTGAGGACCACATCTTGCATTCTCACGAGACCTGACGGTACCTCATAGTACATGCTAGAGTTCTTCCTGTCTGCGACAACGCCACATCTTGCTTAAAAGCTATAATGGAGGTCTATGGGAAAACATGTACAGGTCTGGGCCATATGGACATACGCAAGATTGATGCAATTACATCAGAAGTTATGAATCAATGACAGATATGAGTCACGGTTTGGCTACTTTAAGCTTCCAATAACTTCAGTTTTTATGATCAATAACATAAAGTGTGAATATTTGTTTTTTAATTAGAACAAGCAAAACACAGTGTGTTCATGTTCAATGCCATCAAATAAATTGGGTAATACAACAGCAATTTCCTGCCTGTTACCCCTCGGTGCTATGGAAGGCCTGATGCACTATTGCACTTGGCATCCAGCCTCATGCAATAGTGTTATTGTTTTACTAAACTACAAACATGCATGAAATAACTGTAAACTTGACTTCAAAAAAAAATTAAATAACTACATATTGTGCCATAGGGATATAGCTATCTATCCCAGGATGAGGGGGAGGTGTGTATGGGGGTAGGGATCTAGTAATCTACCCCAGGGTAATGGGAAGATGTGTATGGGAGTAGAGGCTATACATGTAGTTATCTACCCCAGGGTAATGGGAAATATGTTTATAAAGGTTAGGGATATAGTACCATGTATCTACCCAAGGGTGAGAGGGAAGGTGTGTGTGGAGATAGGGATACAGTTTTCTACCCATAGATAAGAGGGAGAGTGTGGTAGCAAAATTTCTTATTGTTAATGCGATTTCAGGTCAATTTGGACAAGTGAGCTATAGTACTGCTGCGTTTTTCTCCTGTCTGATTGCAACTATATTGTCTATATTTGACTCTATTGGGGACTACTACGCTTGTGCCAAGGTTTCACGTGTACCACCGCCACCATCTCATGCAGTCAACCGTGGTATTCTCATAGAAGGCACGTGTACTATACTGTCTGGGTCTTTAGGTTGTGGGCATGCTACATCGACATATGGTGGAAACATCGGTGCCATAGGACTCACAAAGGTTTGATTATATGCGCCATGCTGTGGGGAAACCAATGTTAGTTGTGTGCTAACAAGAAATTCACAGTCCAGCCTGCGCTTCTGTGCAGACTGATCAGTGTCTTAAATAAGTTGTATACGCTTTCTGGAAACCATTTATGCTAAATTAACTACATAAAGATTTTAATGATTCTAGGTAGGCTCTTGTTTGGTCGTTAAACCCAGAGACATAGCCTCCTTGGTATAGTGCTGGACTTGAGTTTGAAGGGTTGCTAATTCGAGCCACACCAGTGATACTGTGTTTTGACTTTGATACTTAATCCTCTGCTTAGTACTGGTTCAACACAGGTCATTCTGCTGTTTATATACAAAATTCGAAAAATACATATTCGAAGTGATCAGAAAGTGGCTTCCATAGTAACTTTAAGCTTGCTGTCAGAGCCTGAACATTGTGTATTGTCATTTTTACCTATTTGTATATATGCAAGTACACAAACAAAACTACTGTTTAAGCTGATATAAGAATGACTCAATCGTTAGTATCTCACATATACGCATCACTTTTTGCTTCTCTATGTATGTATAGTTGAAGGAATGAGCCATCAACAGTCTTAAAATATTAACGTCTGACAGGTAATTTCTTTTACAAAATGCAGGTATATGTATCCTAAATGTCCTATGTGTCACTTTGACGAACTTGTTACAAATTTTGAAATAATTTCAGGTCGCTAGCAGACAGGTGTTTGCCTGGACAGGGATTCTTTACCTCCTGTTTGGTATTCTAGGGAAGTTTTCAGCTATATTTGTTACCATTCCATACCCAGTTCTTGGTGGGGCATCAGTGGCTATGTTCAGTGCTTTGTTTGGTGTAATTACTTCCAATTTACAGGTACACTGATGATATCGCAACAAAATTCGTCTGCTTTTCTCGTCTGCTGAAATGTTTAAGAATGCTCTATGGCAAACAGTGTAGACCCAGATCAGACTGCTCCTATAGGAGCAGTCTGTTCTTGGTCCACGCTGTTTGCTTATATACTTAATTCATCAGTAATGCCAGGCAATCATTTGCAGCAGACGACTTCAGCAGACGACATTTTCAGATGCATTTTTTTTCTTGGCGCTTTAAGGGTTAAATACCCAAAACACAAATGCTTATCTTGAAGTAATTATCATTTTCATAAACATGCATTTTATTTACCCTTTGTATACCGATGAGTTTTTTCCAACTGATATGAAGCAAAAGCAATAAACTTAGGATGGTTCATTGTATAGATTGAGGAGTCACAGATTATATTTTTCAACTGAAATTGAAAGTCTTTCTCTGAAGATCGTTTTAGTTTAATCAAACAGCGTACACCTTGTTTGCAAAAGTACCAGTTTAGGGGTTTCTAGTATACACATTGTTAATAGTTGTGAGCTGCGTGTGTACATTCATAGGACGCTGTTGCTGATTAGATCGCAGATCAGGTAACATTCTTTGGCGTGAAGAGATGTAACTCTCCCTAAAGTTTACTCAAGGCAAGCAATTGTCAGTTACCGGAGTAAGGATATGCACTGCATACTGATTAAAAGCTGTTTTGGTACTTCATACCTTCAGTAAAGTTTGTTGGTTGCAAGTTGTGGTTTACAAGCTGCAGCTTAAAATTACATATTGAAGTTTGTTTAAAACAAGTTATATAGAGAATCTTACATGAGTTTTCATGTTTTATTGAATTTATTAAGCAAGTTGGGGAAAAAAGATCAAATGCCAGGATTGTCTAGCATTTTTTCTTTTTCCCTACAAGTTTAATAAATTCAATTATACCGGAGCACGAATGTTAGATTCTATTTATCACATGATCATGATGACATTAAATTAATTAAAATCGAATTTTGGCGTGAAAAGTCAAGATTATGCTACTTTTATGCAACATTAAAATAGATAGTTACATAATATTACTAAATCTGTAAACCACTAGTGGTTTATTGATTTTTATGCATGGCGTTATATTACTCCCAGACGCGACGTCATGTTATAAAATATGATAGTAAGACCTATGTTTATTTTCGTTTCAGCTAATAAGCATATCTTCTTCAAGAAACATGGCTATTATAGGTCTTTCAATAATTCTAGGACTCATGATTCCTACATATGTGAACAATACTAAAGATCCGTTTAACACAGGTAAGTGGACGAAAATATCTACATGTACGTGTATATAAAGAACTATCTATATCCAACAACAGCAAATATCAATATAAACAACAACTTTCGAAGTGGTTGGTAGGGGGCACATTCACCTAGTATATGGCTTTGACTCAGATGATGGCACCATTGTATTTTATATAAATACAAAAAAGAAACAAATAAGTAGTCAGGCATTATGAGTAGACCATGGCAATATACAATTGATGAATTCTTTTGAGGTTAACATCAGGATGTGTCAACCTGAGAACAGTGATGTTCAATGGGGCGAAGCCAAGGTGAACATCACTTTCTAGGGTTCACTAAGCCTGATGTTAACCAAAATAGAATTAATGCACCAACGGTTTTGTTATATGACACTGTCTCTCTTTTCCTAGTTTATATCAAGTATTTTCATATTTATAAATTTTCTCAAGTCAGATGTTCCTAGTGCACTTAAAAAAGGTTATTTAACAATTGCTTTTCAAGTTTCTGAAACTCTTATGAGATGTGCAGAAAGAATTTTATTTTTTTAAATTGTTGTTCTCATAAAATAAACACATTCTTAATTCAAAAAATTGACCTATAAAATATATTTAAGAAATCATGCTATCTCTTGTGTCAGTTTTTCAAATATTTATTTTTAACTGTCAGGCAGCGGTGAAAAAACTTGATGTCTACCTGTTAGTGGCTAAATTTAGTAAAATCTATTTTTAGCTGTCTGTCAGCACTGAAAAAATCTGATGTCTACCTGTCCTGAGCTAAATTTAGCTCATCACTGGTAAACATTAAGATCTGTCACAACCAGTGAAAACTAGTTTCAGCCAATCAGAGTAGGTGATTTATAGGAGTCATATAACAACAGCAAATGCCAAGATCATGCTAAAACTATATAGACATACAACCATCATTAGAGCATACAGGTGAACTAAACCAGTCTTTATGATACAAGCAAGGAAACACATTTGTATGAAAAATCTATGAATGTGATCTTGCAACCCATTCTCAAAAGTGTGCATAGCGCTATGAACATATATCATTAATCCTAATATTAATGCAATCCATCAAACGGGTGTAATAGTATAGCTACTTAGATTATAATATAAAATATTTTGCCATTATACTGTATATAAACTATACGTCCATGACCTTGATAATAAGGTCAAATCTAGGGAAGAGGATATGCTGAATAAAACATACACCTATATCAACGCTCGTGTCAAATATCAATGAAATTCGTTGAAGTGTCTTGATACTATAACTACGTATATAAACGAATTTGATGAACATTTTTTATTTCGTATGATAGTTCTAAGTCTGGGGCCAAGACTGCAAGTTCATATCACAGCTTGAGTAAGGCACTGAAAATCTTTTATACCTATATCTATTGTCAGGCCAAATTTGAATGAACGGCAACAAAAGGTCTTTATAATATAAGGTATTTAAAACGATGACACCGAATCTTTGACCCTATGCCCACCAAAGGGAAAGAAATACAAATCAATGTACTTGCAAATGAACTAACAAACAACAAATGAACAATCAAACGAATGGAAAAGCGAACATTTTACATACTTGACACCTCATAATAAATGTATTTTCATTTTGTATTGATGATTTACTTAAAAATTCATGCCAGTCCATAAATATATGAAAACGAAAATGTTTTGACATTTTACACAACCATATTTTTCTATGACCATAAGAAAATTGGCATATATTGCCCGATTAGGAAAAAAATGTCACTTATTGTCAGAGCGGGCAAATCAAATAGGATAGTCCGAACTTTTTCCTTTTGAAAATATCCTCCACGTGTAGTGCATCCTGGACATTTGCCTAGTTTGATCAGTGTCTACAATGTCCATATGAAGACACTTTAAGCCCCTGATTACATCTACAAATCAACTTCACTTTTTTATAGCTATTAAGAAAATAATATGACTTTAAGGCAATATGAAATAGTTCTACCATGGCTTGTCCGTCTGTACGTGAAGATAATGCCAGAGCTAAAGCAGGTGGTTAATCTTGCGTACAAGTGGACATTCATGGTATAACTATTTTATACCACTTACATTAGTGTAGACCTTGCACATCATGAGATATTTTGTGCTAAAGCTGGTAATGGTGGTATAAACAAACTTCTTAGACCCTTGATGGAAAATAACTATTTTATCTAATCCAACTTCTTCAGGGAGTGAATCTGCTAACAAGGTGCTAGAAATGATTGTTGGAAATCCTATGTTTCCTGGAGTCATGATAGCTCTCTTCTTAGACAACACTGTTCCTGGTAAGTAGATATTAAAATCTTTACCCCCTTTTGAGACCAATTGAATGTTCTTAAAGCTACACTGCTCAAAATATTTAAAGGAACACTGCGTATTTTGCCATTGATCACAATACAAAGTAGCTCATAGTCTGACTTGTAACGAGAGTTAGATTAATGAGGCAAAACATGTTTATCCTGTGATTAGTTTGGTTACCGATCAAGGAAGATGCTTGTTAATAAAAATGAAGTAATCCTTTTCCACAAATCTCCATGGAATGCTTTATGTAAAAATGGAATTTTGTTAAAAAAATACTCCTTTTGTTCAAAACCAAAATTTAAGAGGATGTTTCAATCAAGCACCGCAACAGCATCATTTCTGTACAGTCAATAGCCTTTTAATGTTGCAGAAATCATTAGGTTACGCTCTTAACAAATTCAGAAGATTCTACAGAGTTACAGAAAAAAATCGTCATTTTCAAGAAAATTAAAATTACAAAATTGGAGCCATGAACTTAAGCAGCAATTGTTTTATCAAAAACTTTTCCTGATCCA
Source organism: Loripinus fragilis (assembly GCA_964019695.1). Classification (NCBI taxonomy): domain Eukaryota; kingdom Metazoa; phylum Mollusca; class Bivalvia; order Lucinida; family Lucinidae; genus Loripinus; species Loripinus fragilis. The sequence continues at coordinate 31,568,133 of OZ026527.1, forward strand.
AACTTTTGACAATCGTAGCGCAAATGGCCAAAGGAACTGGGTTTCTGCCTTATAGTCTAGTGAAATTCATTACTCGTCTATTGGATAGGGGTTAACATTATCACCTATGGAAAATCATCAGGTGTTCCTTTAAATGTTTTTAGCAGTGTATATACAATAAAGTCAATATATTTAGGAGTCAGATGTTATAATTAATAAAAAATAATTGTATTTTTTTTCTCTGAAGATCGATTTTATCTGAGAAAAGATATTACAATTACTAACCCTTTTGAGAACAATTGAATTTTCCATAAAGCTACATACAATTAAGTCAAGATGGTTCATTGTATATATTTAGGAGTCAGGGGTAATAATTAATAAAATATAATTGTATTTCTTTCTCCGAAGATCGATTTAATCTGAGTAAAGATATTAAAATGACTAACCGTATTGAGACCACTTGTATTTTCCATAAAGCTACAATGTGTACATTAAATAAAGTCAAGATGGTCCATTGTATATATCAAGGAAACACAGGTTATAATTTTTATTGCATTTCTTTCTCTGAAGATCTATTTTGTCTGAGTCAACAGTGAATATCCTGATAAAATTTCGCTTCATGCAATATAATGTCTCAACAAGGAATTCCAATGCAAACAGCTGCATACACCCATTCTATGCATCCCTATTTTGCTAACTACTAGCAATCAGTTTTCAAAACACCTAAATTCCAATTTCAACACAATGTTATTCTTGGCATCACAATAACTGACGTCAGAATTTGAAAGATGCAGGGTAGTGAATCTACATACAGCACCAGTTAACCCTTTAAGCGCCACCTATAATTTGCAGCAGACGACAATTTCAAATTTTGCCACTTTTTCAAAAATTACAAATAAGACATGATATTTCATGAGAATCGTCTGCGATTCTCATGAAATATCATTCCTTATTTCTTTTCGAAATTTGGGAAAGATGTCGCAAAATTTGTCATCTGCTGCAGTTGTGATTGGTGCTTTAAGGGTTAAGCTTGATGATGTTGAAACAACAATACAATTCAAACATGTTTATTTTATTTTCTATGAAGGGTTTAATTCACTCAACTATATTTATGGATATTCTAGTGTACTTAATTGTTTCTAGTATCCACGAATGTTTTATAAAAATATATATAATAGTCATAAAATGATTGGTATGGTACCACTGGTAGAAATTGTGATCCAGTTTTATTTTCAGACTCTTCCAAAACAACTGTTAAATGGAAAAACTTCTCTGTGTGATTGTGAACATTAAACTGGCTTTCCTTACTGACAGGTACTCGAGACGAGCGAGGCATCTCTGCGTGGCAAGTAACAAAGGAGGAGGAGGAGAAGAGAGACATTGATGCTGAGCTTAATGGTGAATCTAATATATACCAGCCATTGTTACCTAGAAGACTCCTGGAATGTAACTTTGTCAAATATGTTCCTTTCTTACCACATCTCAAACAGAGAAAATAAGGACAGGACAGCTCGGCTCCAAATGGGACAACATTTTTATATGGAAACTGTATTTGTTGCATGCAAGTCCAGTCTGCCGCGCATCCGTACAGTCTGATCAGCACCTTTTTATTTATTGTCTGTAAAGTAGAATGACGTAACGTACTACCGGTAGACTTTCACTATTTCAGCTAGTCTCTGTAGCTGAGTAGAATGGTTTGAACCTTACATGGTTGGAAATACACCAAAACTTATCTTATGTTGTGGCCCACACAGTTCTAAGAAAACCACTGATATGAATCACGTCAGGAAAACACTTGTATTCATAGTCTGGGAGCACTAGAGCCTTCCTGTTAAGCTGGGGGCACTAGCTTGAATCTTGAAAAGTTAGAATATGAGCCAAGGCATGGGATTTCCAACAATGTGGTATGTGCGACCAGCAAAGCCTCAGATCAGCCTGCGCATACACGCAGTCTGATCAGAACCTTTGCTAGTCGCTTGAATATTCTATGAGTGTTAAGCTACTGACTGAAATCATTTGGAGTTTGCTAAGCTTAAAAGGAGGTTGCACAGGCTCGTATGAGCTTACACTTGTCAAAATGCCACATTGTTGGAAATTACATGTCATGGCTCAATCATATGATATGCCAGGATATGAGAAAACCAACAATGTGATTGTGTGTCACGAGAAGACTCAGGTCAGACTAGGCACCAGCTCATGCCTGCATGAAGAAAGTGTGGATCCATAGTTACTCATTGAGTACACAGCGAATACTCTGATATGACTTGGCAGGTCTGGGGTTTCGCTCGGTGTACACTCAGTTTTTGGTTTTGTTAGGTCATGGCTCAGATGTAGACAATGTATCTATTATACTGGGCAGACGGCAATGTCCAGGATCAACCTTTATATATGCGCAGTCTAATCTACGTATAAATTGTATGCATGTTACAAAAAGGAATTCTTCTGACATGTCTCAAACATGTAGGCCTAAAGGGCATTTAAAGCTTTGTTTCTGCATTCAATCCTTTGAAGCAAGCGCACAAAGATTAATGTACACATATTACCTTCATGTTGTTTTCCATTCTACGTATGCATGCATATATTTGTCATGAAATTTCTAATAAACATGCATGTTGTTTACCACATGGGAGAGTGACAAATCAATTAAACATGACAAACGAGAGCCAAGAGGTCAGCCCTTTCCCAGCAGGTGACCACAAGGCAGCAATGAACAGACACTAAAGCATGACGAACACAATACATTAATAGCACAAATGATCCGCAAAAAAGTAGCGCCATGGAATGGTCAGTAAAATATTTTTCTTGAGGGCTTAAACCAGTTTCATTTAATAGGCATTTGCTGAGTTGTATGTTATTAATCGACAAATAGTAAAAAGTCTACACTTTGACAATCAAAAAGGACCTCTGACACTGTTATAATGTATCTGCTTCCAAAAACTGGCAAATGACGATTGATGTAAACAGGGTCTTCCTATACAGGGTTAAGAATCTTTACCATTTGTTCAAAATTGTTGTAGGCCAGCGTGTATTGACCTTACCTTCCATATTTGCTTGTTCCTAGTTTACATGTGGTCAGTTATGGATAAGCAGCTAGTAAACCAGTAATTGGAGCTGGTTACCAGTATTTACATTTCTGGTCACCTGTAGACGTGGAACCAGCAATCAATTTAGATATGGCACTTTAATCACACGAAAGTCGAACACAAAGTGTTAATTTACAATTTATCATATACAGGGTGGGTTGACACATGGTTTCTGTTAGAATACCCTGTACGTAAAAATGTCCGACTTCTTTCCAAAACGATGTTTTAAGGAAAAGTAAGAAGAGATTGTTCCGTGCTTTTTCATCTTAACCCAAAAAGTTATACACCCTTTTCCAGCCCACATTTTTCCCGGTCTAACGATGCTAGGATATCCTCACAAAGCTTCTTACTTTAAGTAAAGACTCTGACACACTTTTTTTAGTAGCAAAGATTGGGCCTGATATATAGATATAAGCTGTACGGACAACATTTATTTTCTTTGTGACAGAGTTTGTGCTCAAAGTAAGTAGCTTAAAGAGGATAGTCTGGTAGCGTTTGATCGGGGAAAATGAGGGCTGGAAAATGTTGTATAACTTTCTGGGTATAGATGAGAAAACACAGAGAAATCTTCTCAAATTCGATCAGAATGTCCGTACAGTGTACTCGAACATCCGTACAGTGTATCCAAGCAAAGACCACGTGACTACCTACCCTGATTTATGTCATTTTTTTCTTAATAACACTTTTGAATTACTATTTTTTCTTTACCACTTTATGCTGGATCACACAGTCTAAGCATTTAGCATCATTGTAACTTGATATGTGTATCTATTATATTGTAATATGTACCAAATGTAAACATTTTTTGAGCTCTGGTGATCATACCAACCATCGATGTGATTGAATGGAGAAATGCACAAAGTAACTTTTTGAAAGATAAATTGTTTTGAAGCTGAAAGGCTACTTTATTTACCTAATGTTTTTAAACTTCATGAATGGTTAATTATTATTTCTATTCTGAAAAATTCACTTTTAAACAAGTTCATTAACTCATTCTTACAATGTCTGTAAGTATGGTACTGTACCTACAAGATAATTCTTATCATCAGCAAAATTAATACAGTGTTTCCTGTCCCTTTGTACAGAGAGTCCCTAATGTAAAATACATGAATAAACGTTATAATTAAACAGGCAGACTCCAATGACAAAACAGAAACGCTACCAAAGTAGATAAGAGGTGTGAAATTTTACCAGCCAAAACTATTAGTATTGCAGCATTTTCATGTGTGAGGGTATTGTAATATCAAAATTAGTTAAAGACATTAATAGGGTTTTAAAGTCCAAAATCAGGAGATGTATAGTGTTTTATAGCTGTTTCATTATCAGATTTTTTTCACCCTTTGTATATGGGAAACCCCTAAACGAGCATTTTACAGTGAAGGCCCAGATTAAATGCCGATAATGCTGTATTTCACCAGGGTCTACACTGTTAGTTATGGTAAAATAAGATCATAAGACAAAATAATACAATATTTTTGGAAAATTATAATTATTTTTGGAAAATTATAACCTGACACCCCTAGATGTGTACAATAGACTATATGCCAAGTTCATTGTATCCAACCAGTTAAGTTCAACTCTAGTCAATCTACCTTGTAAGTTTCTTCCTTGATGGCAATAAATTTACCTGTTTCAATATTATGCAAGAGAGCACTTTTCCTGTTCATCCATGCTTAATGCGCCAATTACGACTGCAGCAGACGACAAATTTTGCGACATCTTTCCAAATTTTCGACAAAAATAAGGTATGATATTTCATGAGAATTGTCTGCCAGCAGACGATTCTCATGAAATATCATGCCTTATTTGTTATTTTCAAAAAAGCGACAAAATTTGAAATTGTTGTCTGCTGCAAATTGTAGGCGGCGCTTTATGGGCTAAAGTACACCTACCTGTTCAGCGTCTGAGTATAATGTGTATTAGGTAGTTTCTATATAAATCACAAAGTAACCTATGACCTTAATTTAGAGAATGATAGCTTTCATAATATAAACTAAAATATTTGTATTTTCAAAAAGTCATCATTTTGTAACTAAGAGGCTATTAACAAGAAACTTACCAGTATTAATTATATAATTATATTGAAAAAAGGCTTTACAACAGAACACACAAATAACAAATGCTGGTGTTCTGAAGCGCCCTGACTTCATAGGTTTTCCCTATGAAGTTATGTTCCCCCTGAGGGGGTGATTAAAATATTTTTTCTGATTTTATATATGTTTAAACCATTTCATCCAAAGAATAAAGCCGAACGATTATTGAAATTCTTATATCATAAACATGGGACTAACACTAATCTTTTATATATATACACCTAAGGAATCTTCTAACGCATACACTTTTGTTTTAGCATTTTCTTAAAAACTTTAATTTCGAATTGAAAAATACTCTGGGATACATTAGAACAATGCTTTCCAGTAACGCATGCTTATTTCCAGAGACAACTGACTCAGATTATTTAAAATATTGAAGTTTTAGTTGAAAACTTCAAAAAACGAAAGTCGCAAATTTTCATTTTTTCAAACAAATCAATACGGAAAACAGAATAGCACATCTACCACTATAAAATTGTACGGACAATACGCACCTACAAGTAATTTAATAATTCCTGACAATCACATCGCATATGTGCTCGATTGGGTTTCGACCAGGGTAGCAGGATGGCCATAGTAGAATATTTATTCTGCTAGCTTACAGCAGAGCCCTTCTGATGGCAATTGCAGTGTGAATTTTTAAAAATAATGTGAGAAAAATCACATGAAATATAAAGTATGACTAGGAAATGCCACACTGCAGCCCAAGCCACCACACCGTGTTGAGGAGACACAGAACACTAACAGTCAAATGGCATAAAAAGGCAATTAAAATAAAGCAACCAGCTCTCCCTTCTCCAGTGAGATGATTACAAAACTAGGAACGACACTAAGTAATGCATAATAAACACGGACCAAACATAAACCCAACGAAAACGATGGGGGCATCAATAAGCAATGAATGAACAACAACAGAAACATCGCCTTAGATTGCTCGACTAAAGTCACTGTGGGCTTAATTTAATTAATTTTACTGCCAAATATCTGACCTAGATTCTGCTGTTGTCAAACCAGAAAAAAAATGTTAAGCTCGCGTGGAGGCTTCTTTACTTGACTAATGTATCACCACGGGTAAACAATCCAATTTATAAAAAATACTGTGATGAAACAAATAAAAAATAACTCTCAACTCACCGATAGTCAGAGCTAAAGAAAATCCTTAGTTGAGCCACGGTGGGCCCAACCAGAGACAAACATCGGGCTCTAACCCACCTATGAAAGTTTTATGCCATGGTCATCATTTAGTCGGAAGTCTGACCCACCGTGAATACGAAATGGCGTTTGTTCGGCATGACAAACGATATTAAATTTGTCCCACTGAAATGCAAACTTAAGCCTAAATTCCAATTTTTGTGACTTTCGGTTTTGACCCTTTTGTATTGAAAAGGCTGTATATTGCATAATACTAAAGGTATTGTTCTGAAAGTTTCACACATGATGTGAATAATATTCTATTGTTGTTTAACAACAGAAATTTGAATCAGTCTAACATTTTTAAGCTTTTGTTGTAAATTGTTTACTGTATGCGTTGGAAGATTCCATAAGTATAGATGCATTGGTGTAGCGCCCATTACACATGTTACGCACATGCGTAATGAAAATAGTAACATTCAATGGAGGTCACTTAATGTGATAAAGTGATTTTCCATACTATAAGGAACTGCTCATAAAGGAAAGAATTCGCCCCCTCTGGTAGCAAATTCTTTCCTGAAAGAGAAGTTCCCATTTTGAAAAGGGACACAATTGAAGAGACCCGTTGCTTGATCCAGTTGTCTCCCTTTGGTGTGTGTAACTTTTTCTGCGTTCTGGCTACGCCATTAAGATTGAATAATTTTACCAGGGGCGGACTTGATTTAGCAATTTTTAGAGTACTCGGCGTACGCCAGAACAGCCACATAAACAAGTAAAACTGGGCACTTGGAGTACTCCAGAATAAATCAAGCGATGCAAATATTTCCATACATGCTGGCAGTGCTCCGCCATCTTGTTTTGGAACAGGTCACGTGACTGTTCTGTCTACACCACCTCGGAATACGGAGTACTCCGGCGTACGCCAGCACAGATGTTCCAGCACACTTGATTTCTGTTCTGCCTGTTCGGAGTGGAAGGAGTAAAGGGAACAGCTAAATCAAGTCTGCCCCAGCTTGATACATAGTGTCTCTTAATCACGGTATATAGACGCAAAGGAGCCTATCGGTTCAAAACTGCTTTTCATGAGCCCTATCCGCTTCAGAAAAGGAGCCTATCAGCTAAAAACAAGCTTAGCGATAGACAGTGACATAAAAAGGTTAGTAAAATAAAAAGTTCCATTAACTACATGAAGAAAAGGACAATGCAACGGAACAACAGAGAAGCTATAAGACAAAAATCAAACGGCCACACGTTCGTTGATGACGCAGATATTTTTATAACGTGACACACTCTTCATTGCGGCGACGTCCACAGACGATTACACAACAAAGAAAACAAACATTTTCGAACAGTTTGGGCTGTTCTCGCAATTGCTTTTTGGTATTTTGTAAAGAATGTATGTGGAAAATGACTTATATGCATTTCACAGACCGAATGATACCTTGTTCTCTCTATAAATGGCATGGAAAAGAAAATAATCTGGCTAGGGATCCTATTTGTCTTTGGCTAAGGAGCCTATATGGTTACTGGCTACGGATCCTATATGCTATTTCTTACTTTTATAACCTATAGGCTCCCATGGCACTTAGTTGAAAACATATAGGCTCCTGTGCCACGGGTACGGCTCATTATCCTGTGCCACAAAATGGTTATTTTTCTCTCAACGTTTAGGCTCCTTAGCCGTCTTGTTTTCAAACATGACCCTTCTTTTCTATGGAAAACCAGTTTTAAAAGCAAACAAGACGCTTTAAGTAAGGGGGTGGAACATAAAACATTTTCTGCTGTGGTGTAGGCCAGAAAAAATTGAATGAATTGTTTAGTTTTGCTATATTTTCCAACGCAAACTAAATCGCCGAAAACAGAGCAGTCATTTTCTGTTTAACTTTGTAGACGTAACTTGATATCAGCCTTATCATGAGTTTCAAAATCCATCAAGTCAGAGACTTAAAAGTCCCGTGGCGTTTGATTTTATGTTACTTACATCGTAAATAATCTAATATTGGCCCAGATTTAAAGTATCTCCTCTCCCTATGTCTTGTTTTTAGCGGATAGGCTCCTTTTCTGGAGCTGATATGGCTCAGGAAATGCAGTTTTTCACGGATAGGCTCCTTTGCGTCTATATACCGTGTTAATACCACTGTCAGAGGTCATTAGGTCATATGTGGCAAGCTCGTTCTGTTGTTGTTGTTGTTGATGATGATTAATTGTTTGTCGTTGGTCTCATCATAGATGTTTTCTTCTGGTTTTGTTATGCATTACTGTGTGCCCTTTCAATTTTTGCAATCATTCGGTTGGGGAAGAGAGTGCTTGCTGCTTTACTTAAATTATGTTATTGCTGTCGTGAGGCTGAGAGTGTTCTGTGTCTCTTAGGGTGACATGGGTTGGTCTACAGTGTGTAGTTGTGGAATTTCCTCGTCATGTTCACTTACGTTCGGTTGAGACAGGCAAACTTTCCAAATAATAATACTCTTAAATATATAGTGTATTCAATATTGGGACCTGTAGATAGCTTATACAAAGTGTTCTTCGGTCAAGATATGTTAATGAGCTCTGATAGTTTTCCTTTGACCGTACATAGAATTATTTGGAAAGCTTCGGTGCTAGCTAAATAGAATGTACGTTCACAAACACATTTGACTTTGTCGTGAAGTACACCAACGTCAGCCTGAAACTCCACAACAGTGGCATCCCCTAACGGTCATCCTTCCCTGGGGGAATTCCCCAACAGTGGCGTTCCCTAGCTGTCATCCTTCCCTCAGGGAAGGATGACCGGTAGTGGACGCCACTGTTGGGGAGTTTCTCAGGGAAGGATGACCGCTAAGGGACTCCACTATTGGGGAGTTTGCGTCAGCCTAGGATCACTAGTCAAACAAACATTATAGAGCCCACATCCTAAAACACCCGGTCGTTGAACCTTTGGTTCTGGAGATTTTTTTTTAAATAGTATTGACCTTATATGGGCATGATAGCCATTGTTGCCGTGTGCCCTTGACAACAAAGTCATTTTAATATTGTTTTATCAAATGGATGCTCTATACGAAATTCGAGTTCAATTGGACTTGCTTGTGGCTACTAAGAAAAATATGTTCTAATGAGTTTTTGTTTGTTTTGTTGCTTTACGTCCCAGCCAACCGCTATGGTCATGGGGGGACGGTCAGTTCACCAAACCACACTTTTTCTTGGCAAGCTTGAACAAGCGGTTTACCAGCCATTCGTGCACATATTTTCGCTTGTAAGCGACAACAACCCTTTTTAAATGAATTAACGGAAGGGAGGAGAATGACCATAGCAATTATTTCATGATCAATCTCCACGAAAAAATGGGACTGGGCTGGGATCGAAATCGCGACCCCTGGATCTGCAGTCAGAGGCGCATCTGTAGTCAGACACGTTACCGACTTGGCTACGCGGCCTGGTTTCAAAATGAGTGACTTGACTGAAAAGTCAAAGGTCAACCTTGAACTTAGGACTTATCTATGGTAATTGCCTTACTAGATTAACCATATCTAGCAAGTAAAATGACTGATATCAATCATTATTTTTTTAAAAAAAAAAAAAAAACTTTTCAAGATTATTCCCATTAAGATGCATTAAGAAACAAGTTTGACCTTGGCGTTTAATAGGGCAACCTATGATAACCATTTGGACAACATTTGTTATTTAATATGCCCCACATCCAAAATCCTACGTACCAAATCCCAATGTCATTGGCCTTCTGGTTCTGGAGAAGATCTTTCAAGGGTTTTTACCATATATCGGAATGGTGGCCAATTTGGTTATGTGACAAAATAATTGCATACATTTCTGTTTCCCCATCCTAAGGAGTCTGAGGTTTCTGAGAAAATATGCTTTAATATATTGGTGGCAATCCAATACAAGTGACCTCAGCTAAAAGGTCAATGGTCAACCTTGACCTTTGTGACTTATTTATAGTCATTATCACATTTGGTTAAACGTAGATAATAAGAAAAACGACATTGGCTTCAAGATATGTCAAACCATCTACTTTTCATTCCTCTCTTTCATTGTAATGCATAAGGAAGCAAAGTTTGACCTTGACATTAAGTAGGTCAAGGTCAACCTATGATCATCATTTGAACAAAGGATCATTGACACTTACTATGGGTAAATGCCTATGGTTTTCAGTAAAAATAAAAGTTTGTCAATCGTCCCTTTCTTCACCTAGAAGCTACCCTGACCTGAGTACTTTATGGCTGTGAAATCCGTTTTCGATATTAAATGCTTCAAAGATGTACAATTTTGGGTAGAACAATCAGTTTTACATTAAGATATATAGAAATCCGAAAACATTTTTTAAAATATCATTCACCCCAGTGTGCCAGCAAAAGCTTTTGCATGTACATGTGTTACCATCTTTGACACATTGAATGGAAGTGGCTTGCTGGCACAATGGGGGGGGGGGAGATGTTCAGCAGCCCAAAAACCCAGGGCCTAAGCCCATAAAATGCCCTTTCTACCAAATCAGAAATTAATGCCAGTAATGAAGTTCTCTAGAACCAACCTCCTAAATTGATTTGTATTCTGTGCTAGTCTAATATAAAGTACTTAAAGATTAAAAGTAGAATTAGCAAGGTTTTATGCATATTTTATCAGAAAAAATCTCACTGTTATTAAATGACACATATTCTGCAAACGTCCTGTACTTATCTATTTGCATGCTAGGGAATTGTTCATGTTTTATTTTTGTCTGCTGACTTTCTTCAAATTTGAGTTTTTAAAAATAAACCGCCCAGGACCACCATCAGTGTCAAACATTTTGGATCCAGATCAAGACCGACATTCTGTTGGTCTTCATCTGGGTTCAAACTGTTTGCAAAAGGCTATTGGCAGACGACAAAATTATCCACTGGCATGCAAAGTGTTTTAACAGGTAAATACTTTAGTGTTCAATATATTGTCTCATATAGGGATATACATGCATATGTATACCATAAATATGCGGACACTTTAAATACATTTAACATGCTATGCCCTCTAAACAAAGCAAAAGTAACATTCAAAGGATCTGGTTAGAACCAGTTTTACTTTTCAATGCTAAATGGGACACTTTCATTCCTTCAAAAATATTTATTGCTTTTGTTGAGTTTTCAGTTTTGTATGTATTATTTACGGTAAATGTAGTCAAAAATGTACAGGTAACTTCTAAATTATCTCCCCTAAATCATTATATTACAAACATATTTTGTTTTTGAAACAATTTCATCAATTATCATGATTCGTTAATACTCTGCATATGGTATGTTCAATATATATCACCATGCCTACCAAATAAATCAAGAAAACGTGCAGAAATCACTTTTAAAAGCACTTTTTATTTTCATGAAATTTCAAACCCCCTCCCCTTTCTACCCGCCAAAACTCTCGAGTGCGTAGGAATTTTGAAAATATTTTTCTAGCAGATTCACCTATTACACTGATACTACATGCGCAACACTAGAAGCTCAAAAGCAGCGTTCTGGGAATCAGAAAAATAGGCGTATAAGGCCCAAACCATCAATGATCCTTTAGTAAATCCCTGGTCGTCCAAATGCTACATACATACTCCCAAGGTCATTGTTCATCTGGTTCTGGAGAAGAATATTTTAAAGGGTTTTAGCATATAATCTGGGCGTGCAGGCATGACCAGGACCATTTGAGCAAACATTTGTTCCCTTACACATGAAATTTTAGTTCAAGTGGCCAAGTAGTTTCAGAGGAGGAGATGTTTGAAAAGGTTGACGGACGGACGACGGATGGACACATTGGTATACTATACTACTTGTATCACACTGGTAAATGTATACGTCGATTTGGTGGTATTTACGCGTATTGTCGGTACTTCATAGACCGGAAGTGGTAGATATTGCTGTTAATACTATATAGAAAAACATGCCATATGCCTAAAGGACTATAGAATTAGATCATTTTTAAGTATTTAGTATGTGCATGGCGATTTATGTAAGCATTTAGGAATAGATTCGAGTACTCAAATCTATTCCTAAATGCTTACATAAATCGCCATGTGCAGGCCGAATACTTAAAAATGATCTAATTCTATAGTCCTTTAGGCATATGGCATGTTTTTCTATATAGTATTAACACCAATATTTACCACTTCCGGTCTATGAAGCACCGGCAATATGGTAAATACAACCAAATCGACGTATACATTTACCAGTGTGTATACTAGACTAAACTATACTATACACTGGTATACTATTAGCTCACCCGTGAGCCTTTGGTTCAGGTAAGTTAATAAAGTTACCTTAAGAATGTAAATATAAGCAACACACTTTTTAAATATTTATAAAAGTACACGGCTCAAATGTCTTAATACACTTCATTAAACGTTTCTTGTTTCACTGTAATACTAAGCATACATCAGATACTAAATATTTGCGTTAGAAATTTATCAAACATGTATGCACTTCAGTCACAAGTAAACACAGAAATGCTGAATATCGAAGTTGTTCGTCTATTGTAAAATATTCAAATAAGGCACAAAATATTTAATCAATTTCAAGAAAGATATTTTGTTCCATTGGCCATTTCTTCCAGTCTGGCTGCTTTGTCTAAATCAAAGTGGTAAAAAAGTGAAATACATGTTTATGTCTAAAGACAAGATGTTCACAAAATCAGAACGACGCAAAATGACTTTTCATGTGATTACTTTTAATATGTGTCTATGACATCACATCAAAAGAAAGCTAGCTATTGGTGGTTTAGCAACCAGATAGGACTCTTAAACAGCACGTGCAAATCAATGACGCTGATCGGATTGCAATGACCATATAAACGGCTTAAATATATAGCCAACAAAAAAAGAAACGAACCACGTAGAACACTTCAACTCCCAGGAAGATCAACAGTGATAGGCCAGTTCAGTTTATATCAATGCAAAGGTATTTTAGTTACTGCTGCGTTACTCATCTTTTGCAATTAGGCGTCAAAAAGGTGTCAAAGAAAATTTGTCATGAACCAAGTGGGGTTAAATTGTAGAGTCACAGAAAATAAGCGTTTTTATAATGCTGTCTTGCTGGATAAGTTCAAGCAATGGGAACCATCCCAGTAGACCAAATTGTACCCAGAGACTTATTATTTGCAAATTTTATCATTTAATTCATCATACGCGATTATAAAACGCTAGGTACCCCTTTTCTTGTAACTACCCTTTGGAAAACGATTCCATACTGGAGATAAGCATTACAAATCATTTAAAGATATCAACATTGTTTTAATCAAATTAAACAGTCCTAACTCATGTGAATGGATTCTGGAATAATAAAAAACCTACAATAAACACATTGGATATCTCACAAAATGACAACATATCGCTTTCATACTTTGCAAATGTAAAACATACTCGGATTTCCATGTAGACAGTAGCGTTAAATAAACGCTTCCAAACTCGTTTATCATTCGCCTTGATGTGCTGTGTTCCTACACATCTATGCCACACTCAAGTTATAGCAAGGTTTGATCAGAATTAAATAGTTTATGACGAATAACATTTTCGTATTTAAAGGAGAACTTAATGGGAAATTCGTAGTGGTGCGTTTCTGTCAGGTATATGTGCCCATTCTCGAGATGTTGGTACTTGCATTAACTCGCACTTCAAACGTGCATTCGCAGCTTACCAGTGAGGTTAGAAATCTAATATTTGGCACAGCTTTCAAGCAACATTCTTTGTGTCTGCCAAAAGCGAATGCTCTAACCAGCCTGTGCAAAAGCACAGGCTGGTTAGAGCATTGGCTGCTCGCCGATGCGATAAGTATCACTATCTGATAAACTGGCTCATATGCTCTGTAGTAACTTGCCAATGGAATTATTAGAAAGGGATGTTTGCAAAGCACCTTGAAAATGTATCCATACAAAAGTAACCCTAAATTTGCATCTTAAGCTGAGGTGCGTATTGGTATAACCATAGGCGCCTGAGGTTTTGTCTTTAAAACCTGCAGAATGCTTTCAGAAAGAATATTACTATAGCGATATTAAAGACATTATGAGCTTTTGATTTTTAGGACTATAGGAGTGATATAAGGACAGAACTTCAAGTTCCTGTGGTATAACATAAGCAACAGGCTCAGGACCTTGTCGTGAGAAACCCGTCTTTGGGATTTGCAATCAGGTAGGACTAAATTATTCAAGTTAAGCTACAGAGGCTAGCTAGAGTATTAAAATAGTGCATGTATCAGATTAATGTATTGTTCTTTATAGATAGTAAATAACACAGGTGCTGGTCAGAGTCTGGGGATGCGCAGGTGGGTCTGGTTCTTTATTGTTACCATGCAAAAATGATGGTATTATGCTTGTACATTCATGGTTAAAACATCATTTACAACACTCTGTTTTCATATGAAAATTAATGTTACTTGGAACAAGCAGACCTCGAGTTTGAGCTTTATGTCCTAGTCAACAATTATCAGTCATGTCAGGACGTTTGTCAGTGTTAGACACTGCGCTGCAGGTGGAATTGAAACCCACGACGTTTACCAATGAATCCAGCACTTTACAAACTGGGATTCAATGCTCCCCTGCACGACTAAGTGCTAAAAATATGTTTTAATTAACCCTTTGTATACTGGAAACCCCTAAACGGGCAGGGCCGTAGGAATAGGAGGGGGGCACGCCCCCCAATAATTTGCACAAATATGCCCCCCCCCCCCAAAAAAAAAAAAAAATTAAAAAAAAATTTAACAACTATTAAAGCTCTAGAAGGTATCAGAAATGAAAAAGAATTTGAAATTTTTTACACAGAGGTTGAGACCTCAGCAAAAGGTGTGAATGTTGAGGAGCCGGTTTTGCCAATGCAGCGTAAGCCACCGAAACGTTTAGATTCAGGAGCCCTTCCACACAAATATCAATCCTGTCAAGAAATGTACCGGGCAACCTATTTTGAAGCTATTGATCTGATCACCACAGGTATTAAATCTCGTTTTGACCAACCGGGATACAAACTGTACACAAACCTTGAAAATCTTCTGACCAAGAGTTGTAAAGGGGAACCATTTGACTCAGAATTTAAAGCAGTCACAGAGTTCTATGGGTCAGATTTCAAACCAGCTGACTTGCGTTGCCAACTCATCTTGCTACGGTCCATATTGCCAGACAAATTTGTCCCAAAAGTGAGCGAAGTGATTCAGTTCATACAAGACAAGGTTGGCCTATTCAGCGAGGTTGCGACACTTCTGAAATTGATTCTAGTTCTACCAGCTACAAACGCAACTAGTGAGCGGTCATTCAGTGCCCTAAAAAGGATAAAAAGTGCACTTAGGTCTACAATGTCGCAGACAAGAATCAATAACTTAATGATACTGCATGTGCACAAAGATAAAACTGACGAATTGAGTGCAAACAAGATTGGAAATGAGTTTGTTAGCAACAGTGACCACAGACAGTCAATTTTTGGGAAATTTTAATGATGTCCACACAAGAAAAATGGAACAAAAAGTTGGGAAAAAATAGAACAAAAATAACAAAAAAACCCTAAAAAAACTAAAAAAAAAAAAGGAAAAAAATAACAAAAAAAACTATAAAACTAAACCTGCCTGAGAAGAGCAATATTCTTAGTCGGTCTCAAGTCCGAAAAAAGGTGAGGGATTTTATAGTGCAAATACTGTATTGCTCATTACAAAGGTCTGTCATTTAAAAAAAAATTATGTGTGCCCCCCAATCTGTAATTGCTTCCTACGGGCCTGACGGGTACTTCTGTAAATAGTGAAGACCCAGATGAAATGCAGCATAACGCTGCATTTCATCAGGGTCTGCACTATTTGTTAAGTTAAAAACAACCATTAGGGACAGAAATACATAATAATTTTAAAATTTCTACCTGTGACCCCTTAAAATACAGAATGGGCTATCCCATACTTATTGTATCAATATTTATGATAAAATCCATCTGAATATTTTCAATTGTGTCACTAAACTTTAGTCAGCATTTAAAGGTTTGTTTTCAGAGTTTCTCATCAATTTTAATTCAACATCCTTAGGTTTCTCAGTGTTATCCCTATTTACACCTTCATTCCAGTACATAATTGCTACTGTCACAAATATCCCGAGAAGAAACACTGCTTCTCCGAAATGCCAATAGCCATAGCCTATATCCGTGATATTGTCCATGGTGTATCCTACGGCTGGAGGGTTTACCATAAAGCCGACAGCTCCAGCCACGAGAAACAGTGACGCAATTTTACCATTAACCGGTGTTACCGTTTCCTCAGTCCAGGTGAAAACACCCGGCCACATGATGGACATAGAAAACCCAGTTATAATAATTGCAGCCCAAACTGGTGCAGATGCAATGTGAATGCTCGCAGCAATGAGTACTGCTGTTCCTACAATGGATAGAATGAAGTAGCAGAACAACAAAGTACCAGTACGGAAACACTGTACTAAAAATATACACATGAAGTTGCCTATTGCATACGCCACCCAGAACATGGTAGTAGCCAGGCTGCCTTCAGGTTTTGACCAGCTTAGGTGGCGCGTAGAAAAGCTCATTAAGAATCCTGCGAAAGAATCTATCCATCCTGTTATAATGCCAAACAATAAGGTCAAGAGAACCACAGCGATAATGAATTTGATCTTGTGTTTGGTTTGAACCTTTCCCTCTTCCTGGTCTCTATTTTCCTCCGGGTATCTGTGGTTCCCTTTAAGTATGAACCTTATCAGGAAAGGGATCGAAGCTAAGGTACATATGATTCCAGATATGAGGAATGAATAATGCACATTGGTCGTTGGTAGATTCACCTGAGTAGCGGTGCAGTTCACACAGTCTGTATGATTAACACTAGTTAGGTTATAATTAGAGGAGTTCCAAACATCCGTCATATTTTCCATTTGTAGTCCCATGCCTCTTGGTGGTTGCCATAAGAATGGAGTTGTAAGAAGTGGAACCAGCAGGCCTCCAGATGCAAACAGGAAGTACATTATTTGTACGTAAGTGTGGACTTCCGTCTTCCAGATAGAGAACAGGAATGTGTGACCACCTGCAAGAATAATGACAATTAGGATACATTCTGGCACTTTGTGCAAAAATGAGAAGAAGTTAGCACCTTCAAAGTTGTCGAACCCTAGCTTGATCAAATTTTATTATAAAGGAAAAGCAACTCTAGCAACGGGTTTAGCAGTATTTTGGCTTTTGCATGCTGTACGTTTACTAATTAATGTGATAACTTGTGACCCCATTGCTGTACAAAATTTGGCAATAAAATAAGTTTAAACTAAAGCTCTAGCAATTTGATTGTTCAGTCTCAAATTATGTGATGGAGTATTCAAACTGTTGAGCAGAATAGTTGAAATATGCAGAACACGATATTTGGTACTTATCCCATCTGCACGCTATGAAGACCCAGACTAAGATGGGGACCTCAATTCGATAATAAAGCCTCATATGTATTAAAAAGCTGCGTTTATTAGGCGGGGCTGGCATAAGGAAAAGTAGTACTGTAGCATGTGGTTTCAGTCCCTATTAAAATCCATTATCCTGATTACCAGAAACGAATAATAGCGATATTTTATTGAAAACAACTAAGCCTCATTTTAGCAATGTTTATTGTGGAATGTCACTTGTTATTGTGTTGGCATGGTTTCTGTGACGTCGGCGTCGCGTTATCAAAGTAGAGCCTCGGTGTACATCCGAGGTCTGATTCAACAGAATTGGCCAAGGCAGTTCCGATTGGGAGTGTTTTGGGGAAGCGTTTTGTACCAAAATTTCGTGTGCTGTCCCAATTGCAAGTTGCATATAAATCAATGAAATGCTGGAAAATGATAGTTAAACACAAGATAAATTTCAAACAGTTATATGTTTAAAAATTGAAACATTGTCTTGTACATGCAATAATATTCCAAGATTGATCTATCAAATATATGAAATCGTGATGATCAGTGTCCTCCACAGGATAAAACTCTTATTTGCAATGCATTGGAAGTAAGCACGTTAAACAAACAATCTAGACTGTTTATGTTGTTAATGTCAATATAAATAGTCTATATTTAAAAAAAAAATATGCCTTCTGACTCCCTATGGTGGAATGCGTATAGCTCCGAGCTCCTCTGCCAACAACTAGCTAATGGGGAAAACAATTAATCAAAGCCAAACAAGAGATTCAATACTTGGATTATAAGCTGCTTTTAATAAGTGAAGCTCCATGTCAGTTGTTTTTCTACAGGCATAATGGTAATCTACAAAGTATAGTTGTCTATTTCAAAAATATCCCGGAACAATTGAAAACTCTGACTCAACTCAAGTTAGCCAAAAGCATCTTAGATGCAAGTATACAAAGTTTCAATTGCAAATACAATGTGTCTTTCGATTTGTGCTAAATTTTCCGAGAGTACATGTACCCATATGTCTGCCAAGTTTTCTATAAACGAAACAGACATTTACTGAAATGTGTGAAGCTTTAAAGAAAATTATCAATATGAGCGAAACCTAGCACATATTGAGTAGAAACATTGCTGCTACTACGCTGAAAATTTTATGCACATTTCTTTATTAAGTAAAATATTATGATAAAACAAACATGGACGTTTTTGCATTAAGTCTATGGAAAACTTAATTTATTTCGACCAGTTTATATTATAAACATACAGAGACAGAATAATGAATGTTTTCTACATTAAAAAATCTATGTCGCACCTGTATCTATTCCACCAACAAAAAATCCCATGACTGTTCTGCATACCAGCATCAGCTCAAACAGCTTACACCATGGCGTTATCGTAGTAAAGATGGCGGTACCAAACACGCTGATGAAGAGGTGCAATCTGGGATTGATCTTCCGCTCAATTATACCGGAAATGAGGCATCCAAACATGTATCCAAACGAGAAGGAGGTAAACAACCACGATGCCGTGTCAAGATCCGTGCCTGTGATTATACGTAGGTCAGGTAGGGTTGGCCCTGGTTGTCCATACACAAAACCCTGCAAAAGTAAAATGAGCCGCGACATGAGAATTCCAACAGTGTGGTATGTGCGACCAGCAAAGCCTCAGATCAGCCTGCGCATATGCGCAGTCTGATCATAGCCTTTGCTAGTCGCTTGAATATTCTATGTGTGTTAAGCTACTGACTGAACATTATTTGGAGGTTCTAAGCTTATAGGGAGGCTGCACAGGCTGGCCTGAGTATACACTTATCAACATGCCACATTGTTGGAAATCACACGTCACTGATCAAATAGTTATTATTTACTGCCAAATGTTTGTAAACACCCTGTTTTAAAAAAGTAATGTTTAAATTGTACCAGACTGCAATCGAATTTGTTCAGCTAACAACATCAACGTTAGACTTGTTAGACTGGTAAACGGCTTACCTCTTGGCTCTCTTGTATGTGATGTTTTCTTGTTTTTTTTGTCACTTTCGCATGTGCTGTCCTATGTCAGATGTGGTACTTGATTGTATCGACTCCTGATATTTGCCTTCTTCCTTACTTTAGATCGTAACTTTGTCAGATAGGTGGGGTGTTCTTTAATGTTTACAAGTACTTATCGCATTAACTGTATGAATGCCAGATCACCCCTGTAGTCTTCGCTGGCAGGCCGATAGTGGCACGATTTTACGTGCTTGAACTTACTTGGTAGAAGTAGATTGAGTTCCTGATCAAACCCTAGACAACTATAGCCCCATTCGACAGCTAAACTGGGACGTTCGTAGCTATCTCACTACCGTGGGCCCGACGCGTACGGTGTATGCTATCTAAGTTTAAGAATAACGTGACCTTATCTCGTGGGTAGGCCAAAATGTTTCTTCAGAGTTCTGTCAAAAAATTTCAGTTACATGTATGTTGGGGCGAGTCTTCCTGAGTTGAACCAGTACTAAGCAAGGGTTAATGTGTCCCGCTCAAGGAGACAACACAGTGACGCCGGTGAGGCTCGAACCCGCAACCCCCGGTCTCGAGACAAGCACTCTACCACTGAGTCACTGCGCTTTTTAGAGTTATTTGAATCCACTTTCTCGTGACAAAACTGGAAATACATCTTTAGATTTTCTTATCGACCAGGCGAGCAGCTCAGTCTCAGACGAACCTGTTCAATGTTATGGTTACTTAATTATGATATGAAAAATTCCGCTCAAATACAGATGTAATTATACTTACAAACACAAAGAAACTAGCCCAAACACAGAGTGTATCCAGAAACTGCTGCTTGTACTCAGGCTCTGAGCCGCATCGGACCCAAAACGGTCGCCATCCCCTCGGTTTCACCCCAGATGTATCTCCGCCTGACTGTGCGGAAATGAACGTCGCGTCTTCTTCCCTTTCCATATCCCCCATTTTTAGACGAAAGAAACAGTATTAAGTGAAATATCCTGTTGTGTTAATTTATTTTGTCTATTTTCCCTATTTCGCCACAGCCACAACACATATTGACAATTAATAAAATGATACGCTACGTTGATTATCATGCATAGTCCCGCGGGCTGATTCACAAAGTGTATAAAGTTAACATGCGAATTTTTCCTCATAAAATTGCGGACAGAGGAAGGCTTAATAAGTCCAGCAGTTTTCCATTACTTTTTGTCTGCTAGTGTCGTCTGCTGATAACATTTGCGTGCAGTTAGGACACAGATAAGGCCCGGCATTGGATCCAAATTGTTTGACACTCTAATGATATTCCTGAGACAATATTTGAGCCATGACATGAGATTTCCAACAATGCGGTATGTGCAACCAGCAAAGCCTCAGATCAGCCTGCGCATACACGCAGTCTGATCAGAGCCTTTGCTAGTCGGCTGCACAGGCTTGTCTGAGTCTACACTTGTCAAAATACCACATTGTTAGAAATCTCATGTCAAGGCTCAAAGCATTACAAAATAGCATACAAAACCGTCCAGCATGCAAAGAGTTAATACTGGTATGAAGGATCACCAGATAATCTTTTTTTTTCAAACACGCTTCAATGTGCAATGGAAACCATCATTCGGACATCCTTTGTCCATGACAACATGCACTTAATATAAAGTAATGACCAATGTATGTCATATAAAGTTCACAACACCTGCATCTTGTTTAACTCCGATTTCTACACATTCGTTACGCTGATCGTTTTACCCGATTACATATGCATTGTGCATTGAAGCTTGAAATATATATATTATATTTCAAATGGCTGTCTTGAATATATATGTCAAGGGCACAGACCTGTTAACCTCTTCGATTTTTTTTATTTCAGTATTGTGTTTCACAGTCAGTAAAATCCAATAGCTATAGGTGGTAGCGGGTGTCGTTTTAGACTTTCTAAAAGTCTGTTAATTTTTCTTCTTCTATCTATTAGTTTTTTTTCTCATAAATTTCATCTTCGAAAACTGAGCGAAATTAACATTTTTAAGTCTAGGATAAGGGGATATTCACTTTATTTAACAATAAGTGGGAGGTTCATCTAAAATCAATTCTGAAATGTAGGGACTTGGGCAAGTCTAGTGTCGTTTATGTGATCGTTTACACACAAACCACAGGTTCTAGACCAGTGCATCGTTTTCAGTCGGTGTATCATTATTTACTAGTGTCCATCCTAGGGAGGGGTCACCACTTAGTCGTACTTAGCAATTGAGCTGCTAAGGGCTGTCAGTCATTCACAGGTAAATTCCATTTCAAAGCAAAAGCCAATCACAAGAGCTCCCTTTCTTTGGTGACTTTTGAGAAAATAAAGTGTATCATCATTTTAATCCAAATGAATTGAGGGTCCATTGTGGTCGCGCAGGCCTCATACATATTAAGCATCCCCCGCACTGGACCCAGATACTATGCTCCCACTAAGGCTT
This sequence comes from Loripinus fragilis, assembly GCA_964019695.1. NCBI lineage: Eukaryota > Metazoa > Mollusca > Bivalvia > Lucinida > Lucinidae > Loripinus > Loripinus fragilis. The sequence continues at coordinate 31,590,185 of OZ026527.1, forward strand.
TTAAAATGAAGTTCTGGGCTGTTGCCCACAATCACCCTTGCCTGGTCGAAATAAACAATATGTAGGTTTTTTCTTTTTATAGTTTACTCCTGACAATAAAGGAAGGATTCTTTGATCATCAGACAGAGAGTTCACTGCATTTATATCACCCTTACCAACTTTAGCACGAAATATCTTGTGATGTGCAAGGTCTACACTGATGTAGGTGGTATAAAATAGTTATACCATGTTTGTCCACCTGTACGTAAGATAATCCACTCGCTAAAGCTCGTGGATTATCTCCACGTACAGGTGGACAACCCATGGTATAACTATTACATATGAGGCGGTAAGTGGACAGATAAGACCACTAACTTGATCAAACTCAAAGCAACACTTCACTGAGCAGATGCCAATCATATCATATGTAAATTCCCCTTCAGCAAGCAAAAGCCAATCCAATTAGACTTACTTTTAATGTCTTCCGGATGCAATATTGTTGTATTTGGGCTGGCCAGTGATGTGTGGTTGTGGCATTTCCTTTCATACCCAGGCCGCATAGTGGAGTCGATAGCGTTTCTGACTTCAAGATGCAAGATTCTGGCATGGCCTCATACTATTGTGGAGATTGATAATGAAATAATTTCTATGGCCATACTCTTCCGTTTCGCTGATTCAAGTATGTGCACAAAGAACTGGTTAATTTGGCCCAGGAAAAGTGTGGTTAGGAGAAATGAATGCCCGACATGACCATAGCTGTTGACTGGGACGTAAAGCATCAAACCAAAACAAAACCTGGTCACACTCACTTTTGCTCAGTATAAATATGTGCAATCTCAGGTTTCATATATTGTACATTTCTTGCTATTGTGACAGCAGAATATAATTATCACATACTTTTACGCATACCAGGTGCCATTATATTGTACATTTCTTGCTATTGTGACAGCAGAATAGAATTATAACATACTTTTACGCATACTAGGTGCCATTATATTGTACATTTCTTGCTATTGTGACAACAGAATATAATTATCACATACTTTTACGCATACCAGGTGCCATATATTGTACATTTCTTGCTATTGTGACAGCAGAATATAATTATCACATACTTTTACGCATACCAGGTGCCATTATATTGTACATTTCTTGCTATTGTGACAGCAGAACATAATTATCACATACTTTTACGCATACCAGGTGCCATTATATTGTACATTTCTTGCTATTGTGACAGCAGAATATAATTATCACATACTTTTACGCATACCAGGTGCCATATATTGTACATTTCTTGCTATTGTGACAGCAGAATATAATTATCACATACTTTTACGCATACCAGGACCCATTATATTGTACATTTCTTGCTATTGTGACAGCAGAATATAATTATCACATACTTTTACGCATACCAGGTGCCATATATTGTACATTTCTTGCTAGTGTGACAGCAGAATAGAATAATCACACACTTTTACGCATACCAGGTGCCATATATTGTACATTTTTTGCTATTGTGACAGCAGAATAGAATAATCACACACTTTTACGCATACCAGGTGCCATTATATTGTACATTTCTTGCTATTGTGACAGAAGAATAGAATAAAAACCCACTTTTACCCAAATATCAGGTGTCATATATTGTACATTTTTTGCTATTTTGGCAACAGAATAGAAAAATCACATTCTTTTACACATATCAAGTGTCATATATTGCACATGTCTTGCTTTTGTCACAGCAGAATTTAATTATCACATGTGATCACGTTAAATACTTATATACACATCAGGAGTTATATTCTGTACATTTCTTGCTTGTGTGACAGAATAGAATTATCACATACTTTTACGCTTCTTGCCTTTGTGACAGAATAGAATTATCACATACTTTTACGCTTCTTGCCTTTGTGACAGAATAGAATTATCACATACGTTTACGCTTCTTGCCTTTGTGACAGAATAGAATTATCACATACTTTTACGCTTCTTGCCTTTGTGACAGAATAAAATGATCACATGCTTTTACACTTCTTGCCTTTGTGACAGAATAGAATTATCACATACGTTTACGCTTCTTGCCTTTGTGACAGAATAGAATTATCACATACTTTTACGCTTCTTGCCTTTGTGACAGAATAGAATTATCACATACTTTTACGCTTCTTGCCTTTGTGACAGAATAGAATTATCACATACTTTTACACTTCTTGCCTTTGTGACAGAATAGAATTATCACATACGTTTACGCTTCTTGCCTTTGTGACAGAATAGAATTATCACATACTTTTACGCTTCTTGCCTTTGTTACAGAATAAAATGATCACATGCTTTTACACTTCTTGCCTTTGTGACAGAATAGAATTATCACATACTTTTACGCTTCTTGCCTTTGTGACAGAATAGAATTATCACATACGTTTACGCTTCTTGCCTTTGTGACAGAATAGAATTATCACATACTTTTACGCTTCTTGCCTTTGTGACAGAATAGAATTATCACATACTTTTACGCTTCTTGCCTTTGTGACAGAATATAATTATCACATACTTTTACGCTTCTTGCCTTTGTGACAGAATAGAATTATCACATACTTTTACGCTTCTTGCCTTTGTGACAGAATAGAATTATCACATACTTTTACGCTTCTTGCCTTTGTGACAGAATAGAATTATCACATACTTTTACACTTCTTGCCTTTGTGACAGAATAGAATTATCACATACTTTTACGCTTCTTGCCTTTGTGACAGAATAGAATTATCACATACTTTTACGCTTCTTGCCTTTGTGACAGAATAGAATTATCACATACTTTTACACTTCTTGCCTTTGTGACAGAATAGAATTATCACATACTTTTACGCTTCTTGCCTTTGTGACAGAATAGAATTATCACATACTTTTACGCCTATACGATTTATATCTTGTTCATTTCTTGCTATCGTGACAGCAGAATAGAACAATCACACACTTATACGCATATCAGGTGGCACAGTTCGTGCGTTCCTTGCTATTGTGACAGCAGAGTAGAACAATCACACACTTTTACGCATACCAGGTATTATATCTTGTATATTTCTTGCAGATTGCGACAACAGAATAGAATAACCACATAATTATACGCATATCAGGTGTCATATTTATTACATTTCTTGCTATTGTGACAGCAGAATAGAATATTCATACACTTTTACGCATATTAGGTGCCACATCTTGTATACTTCTTGCTCTTGTGGCAGCAGAATAGAACTATCACATACTTTTACGCATATTAGGTGTCATATCTTGTATATTTCTTATATATTTATAAATTATCACATACTATTACGCAAAACAGATGCCATAGTATGTACATTTCTTGCGATTGTGACAGCAGAATTGAATTATACCAAACTTTTACGCGTATTAGGTGTCATTTATTGTACATTTCTTGCGGATTGTGACAGCAGAATAGAATTATCAATACTATTACGCATATTAGGTGTCATATCTTGTATATGTCTTGCTTTTATGAAAGCAGATTAGAATAGTCACATACTTTTACGCATAGCAGGTGCCATAGTATGTATATTTCTTGCGATTGTGACAGCAGAATTGAATTAACCCAAACTTTTACGCGTATTAGGTGTCATATATTGTACATTTCTTGCGGATTGTGACAGCAGAATAGAATTATCAATACTATTACGCATATTAGGTGTCATATCTTGTATATGTCTTGCTATTATGAAAGCAGATTAGAATAGTCACATAATTTTACGCATAGCAGGTGCCATAGTATGTATATTTCTTGCGATTGTGACAGCAGAATAGAATTATCAGAAACTTTTACGCATATTAGGTGTCATATCTTGTACATTTATTGCGCTTGTGAAAGCAGAATAGAATTATCACATACTTTTACGCAAAATCAGGTGTCATATCTTGTACATTTCCTGCGATTAGGCAGCAGAATAGAACTACCACATTTGTGAATATCAGGTTTCATATCTTTACATTGCTTGCTATTGTGACAGCAGAATAGAATTATCACATTCTTTAACACAAAAAATCAGCTTTCATATCTAGTTCATTTGCTACGATTAGGCAGCAGAATAGAGCTATCACATAAATATGGCTGGCATGGAGGTTATATAAAAAAATGATTTTTGAATGTGCCTCCTATACCAGATGTTGGATCGGATCCATATTTTGTATGGACAAACAGATCATTAGGCAGCTTCAGGTTGTTTGTGTAAATAATTGAGCCGCAGCATGAGATTTCAACAATTTGACATTTTGACAAGTGTAGACTAGGACGAGCCTCTGCAGCCTCATTTTCAGCTAAGTAACCCCAAATGGTATTCAGTCAATAGCTTAAGAATCATAGAATACTCAAGCGACTAGCAAAGGCTCTGATCAGACTGCGCGTATGCGCAGCCTGGTCTGAGGCTTTGCTGGTCGCACATACCACACTGTTGGAAATCTCATGCACTGGCTCAATTAGTTTTGTTTGTTTGATTTGATTATTTAAATCCCAACCAACAATTTTCAGTCATGACAGCAGGGTATTTCATGGTTGAACCAGTACAAAGCAGTGTGTAAATGGTGACTTCATGTCATCCAATATGGCTGTCATGGCTACCTTGAAACTCAATTTTGATGCTCATTACCCAATGGGTTCTCGCTGGGTCTGACGAAAATTCTTTGTCCCCCATATAAGATATAAACTAGAACAAAGGTGTTCAAAATTTACTTTACAATGTATAAAGCTTAATAGAACAAATATAAAGCAATAGCTATTTTATCTACAATAACGTAAAAAATGTACATAAAAATATGAAAGACAAAATAGTAATATCAAATAAAAACTTTTGAAAACGACAGCTGTTAACCATTAAAGTGACATTCACAACAGATGTAGTCTGTTTTGTGTGTCTGCTGAAATGATAAAGAAGCCCCTTCATCATACAGCGTTGACTAAGACCAGGCAGTCTGATTTGGGTCCCTGGTGGTTTTCTGTATATAATAAATTAGTCATTACTTTTAGGCAATTAATTGTATCAGGCGACTTAAACAGACAGCATTTTCAGATGCATTTTTGTCAGCGCCTTAAAGGTTAAGTACTATAATCTAAGTACTTGCAAGGGTATGTTCTTGTATGAAGGCTTTTGAAAAGAAAACTTGTCATTTGCGAATTATAAGTTTCACAAATAAGTCTGCAAAGAAAACGCTTAGGTACAGATAAGCAAGTTTTTTAGCATTGAATCCAAACTGCAATCAATACGTTTAAACCTGTGTTTCGGATGCTCAAAAGACTATTTTGAGAACCTTCAACACAGTTTTAGTAGAACAATCAGGAAATTATCATTTTGTAACATACAGTAAAGCCTGTGTAAAACGGTCACTCAAAAAAAGACAAAACAAAGCTCTCGATGACAAATGGTAGCCTAATGAAGGTCGAAAGTATTGTATTCTACAATACTTTAGATCTTGACCATTAAGCAACTTGTCTTGAAAACGAATTTGTGGTCTTTTTAAAATGGCCGTTTTACACAGGTTTTACTGTATTATTTTTGTAACATATAGTAAAATCGGTGTAAAATGGCCGCTCAAAAATAGACAAAACAAAGATCTTAATGACAGATGGTACCTTAATGAAGGTCGAAAGTGTTGCAGAATGCTCCCCTTGGCGCATTACGCGAAAATTAGTCTTAAAAACCAATTTTCAGTCTTTTTGAGAGTGGCCGTTTTACACACGTTTTACTGTACTCATATCTTGAGGCACGGATCTTAAAATTCGGCGCACACGAAAATAAGGTAATACACAGTAGCAAAAATATTGGATAAGAGATCAAGTATAACAAATAAGAATAATTCAATATTAGGGCTAACACATTGGATTTTGGTGCACAAAATAAGAAAGACAGCTATGATCAGGAATCGATACAATCAAGTACCACACCTGTCCCAGGATAACAAACGGGATAGTAACAAAATCACAATAAACATAACAAACAAGAGCCAAGAGGTCAGCCCTTTCACTTCAGGTGACCACAAGGCAGCAATGAACAGACGTGAAAGCATGACAAACATGCGACATAAATAACACAAATGATCCACAAAAGAAGTACAGCCTTGGAACGGTCAGTAAAAATATTTACTGGAGGGCATAAACTGGTTACACAATGCGCCAACCTCACCCTTACTTGAGATGTGGATCAAGACACATAGATGTTTGGTTTGCATGAAAGACCGCTAACTCATCAATGCATCGTCTCCTAGAAAATGTAAATCAAGATATAAAAAGGAGATAAAGCAAAGATAAGGACTCAACAGTACATAAAAATGAATACTGGAGCAAAAGAAATCCAACAAGTAAGCCCTAGTGGGCTTGAAAACAGCCAAAGCAAGTTAGGAAACTTGCCCATGCTAACGTATCTAGAGGGGCTAGAGATCTTTATTTTGGTCTGAGCTTTCCTCTGCTTTCAAACTTTGCGTATGCCAGAAGAGAAGGCTCTGAGCTTCTTGTTCCTATATTTTCTCTATATGTTTCATTGTTTAGAAAACAATTCAGTTTGAATTTGCATGAAACTGTTAAGTGTGTTATACTTACACACTTAACAGTTCCATGCAACTTCAAACTAAATAGTATAACATACTTCACAGTCCCATGCAACTTCAAACTAAATAGTTTTCTAAACAATGAAATATATGAGGCTTATATAGGGGGTACCAATTATCCCATATCCCTTGAAGTAAACAGTCAAGTATCCCTTATAAACTCCCATAATTAATTTTCTTAAATACCCAATATCCGAAAGTAAACAAAATAGTGAACACATTATCCCATATCCCTGGAAGTAAATTAAATAGTATCCTATATTCCTGGAAGTAAAATGACGAATATCCTGTATCCCTAAAACCCCCATACATGCCTCATATATAAAGAAAGCACAAAATTTACACTTCAAACTTCATATTTCCGACTCCCAGTTCACGCTACTGCTCAAAATATGATGAGCGTCAAGGATATAAAAGTACATGTTTCAATGATTGAAGACATTTATCATAAAAGTTTAACTGTAGTCAGTACATACATGTAAATGAAGCATTTTATTTAGCTCTAAGATAGTGAAAATATTTTTTTAAAAATGATTGTTCCATTTAAGCCAAATGTAAGTTCCCTCTTTTATTAATTGGATTAGTCCATTTCCGTTTTAAGGGTTGTTGGGTGGTATTTTTCATTTTTATTCAAATTTTAATAGATCATTCTTTGAGCAAACGGTGGAGATCCTGATCAGACGCCACGTTCTGCCACGTCTGACCTGGGTCTGCACAGTTTGTCTATGTCCCACAAAAAGGACGCTAGGCTTATATGAGCCGTGACATGAGATTTCCAACAATGTGGTATGTGCGACCAGCAAATCCTCTGATCAGCCTGCGCAAATGCGCAGTCTGATCAGAGCCTTTGCTAGTAGCTTGAATATTCTATGACTGTTTAGCTACTGACCGAGCATCATTTGGAGTTTCTAAGCTTAAGAGGAGGCTGCACAGGCTCATGTAAGTCTACACTTGTCAAAAAGCCACATTGTTGGAAATCACATGTCCCAGCTCATATGGGCTAACACAATCCTAATCCATACATAGTATAAATGGCATACAGGATAAATCTGGACCCTTTTCATTTTTAGGCAGTATAGTTCAACATCCTTTTTCGTAAAATGAGCAGATATCCATCATAAGGTACAAGTTGGCATGTGCCTACAGCAAAGATTCAAATCGGTCTGCACATCTGTACAGTCTAATCTGAGTCTAAATTTTCTTCTAAAAAACAATGGACCATTGGCTACCCCACAGACATGCGCTGATCCAGCGGAGGGAGGGGGGCAGGAGGTCCGGACCCCCCTGAAAAATAAAAAAAATATAGGGTTTTCTAGCATCACATGACCGGATCCCCTGAAAAATAGCAGAATAGCTACTAAGTCAGCATTCAATGTTGGGCCATCATCGGCACGCCAGCGAAACACTCATAGTGGAACTTGGATCCTCCCCTCATAAACTAAAACAAATTTCAAAGTTTGACCGCCTTTGACTAAACATTCTGGATCTGCGCATGATAGAGCACACATCCAAGACTGATCAGACTGCACAGATGCACAGGCTGATCGGAGTCTTTGATAAGCTCTCATGCTTTGCTAGAAACTGGCTCAAATATGAAAGAGAAACACCAGTGGTGACTTTGCATTTCACAGTTTGTTTTACTTCACACCAATAGGGAGCGCAGTGGCTCAGTGGTAGAGTGCTTGACTTAAGACCGAAGGGCCGCGGGTTCGAGCCTCACCGGCGTCACTGCGTTGTGGTCCTTGATCAAGACACGTTTATCCTAGCTTAGTACTGGTTCAACCCAGGAAGACCCGTCCATGTTTATCTGAAAGATTGTTGATGGGACGTAAAGAACCAAATCAAACAAACAAAAACTTTACACCACAAAGTTCCCACTAACCAATTCATACTAAACATTTCATACATCACAGTCCACAATTCACATATTGCAGTCCATACTTAACACTTTATTGTGCCCCCCCCCCCCCTACCGGACGGAGGGGGTCATATTTGTTTTGGTATGGCTCCTAGCTTCGTTTCCGTGCGTTATCTTCTGAAAAAGTGGATGGATTTTGTTTGTTTGTTTTTGTTTGATTTGATTCTTTACGTCCCATCAACAATCTTTCAGTTATAAAGGGACGGGTCTTCCTGGGTTGAACCAGTACTAAGCTAGGATAAATGTGTCTTGCTCAAATACCACAACGCAGTGACGCCGGTGAGGCTCGAACCCGCGGCCCTTCGGTCTCGAGTCAAGCACTCTACCACTGAGCCACTGTGCTCCCTATGGATGGATTTTAACCAAACTTACATAGCTATTGTTGGGAGGGCGGAAAGTGTTGATTAAATTTTGGTGACCTTGGCCTTATTTTCCAGGTCACATCAGTACTTTGAAATGTCAAACTTCGACCAAAATAGGGATTCTGCACAGTATCTCGTGCACCGAACGATGAATTCTGGGCAATCCCTAATTATTGTTTTCTTGTGACACAATAAAGAGTTGATTAGATCTTGGTGACCTTGACATAATTTGCATCCAATAATGACTGTAAAAGTCAGCCTTTTTGGCACACTATCCTCTGAATCAGTGGGTGGATTTAACCAAACTTGTATAGATAAGTTGTTGGGAGGGTGGAAAGAGTTGGTTAAATTTTAGTGACCTTGACCTTATTTCTAAGGTCACACCAAAGCTTTGAAACGTCAAAACTTTGACCAAAATAGGCTCTCTGTATAATATCTCTTGAATTGAACAATGTATTCTAGCTAAACTTTATGTATTGTATCATTGTGGCAAATAAAGAGATGATAAGATTTTGGTGACCTTGCCCTAATTTTCAAGGTCACCATGAGCCTATTTCCTTGAGTCTTACCAGGTTGCCAACCCAAGAGGACGGACTTCATCTAGACGTGGATCAGACATAGCTATGATTGTGCGCTGCAATGAAAAAAAAACAACAAAACAAAAAACCGAATATGCCATTCTCCCTGAATGTGTCACGGTGTTAAGTAGCCCTTGAACTGTGCAGCCTTTCTCCGTACGTCTCTAACTGCACTTTAAATCCTGAGTTGGGCCAAGCGGAGGGACGTTTTTCTTTCACGTGCTTAAACGCCTCTACGAATGTCATGCCTTCCGTCTTCATCAAATACCCTATCGAAAACGTGGCAGCACGTGAGATACCCGCGTTACAATGAACTAGGACACAACCTTCTCGTCGACCCTCGTCAATGAAGGGAAAGGCAACGTCGAAGTAAGGTAGAATGTGAAAGTCGACTGTGTCCATAATATTTAAGTTTTTGTATTTTATCTTCTTGGGAAAAGAGTTGTTTACCCATGTTGCAACATTCAGTATATGGGTAACTTTGTATTTCTCCAGAATGTCCCAGTTTGCCGCTACGTCTTGAGAGCCTGAAAAGCAAAACAGAAAGGTGATGAACCATTCAAAATATTCATTTTTTTTTTTTTGGGGTGGGGGAGGGGGGTATATTGTCGAATATATATATATATATATATTATGCAACGCGTCAGCTACTTTCTAAATGGCGTAAAGGTTGAGGTCAAAAACACTTAAAATCCGACTTATGGCTCGTAACGCGAACCCCTTTTTCATTTTGATGGGGTGGGGTTGGAAATCTCATGCCACGGCTCATATTTTTGTAGAACATTTCTGCCAAATTGTTTTCAATTCTGACCATTTGTGTCGGAGGAGAAGATGTTTAAAGTGATCCGCGGAATGAGATTTCCAACAATGTGGCATTTTGACATGTGTAGACTCAGACGAGCCTGTACAGCCTCCTTTTATGCTTAGAAACTCCAAATTGTGTACAGTCAGTAGCTTAACAATCATAGAATACTCAAGCGACTAGCAAATGCTCTGATCAGTCTGCGCGTATGTGCATACGCGCAGGCTGATCTGATGCTTTGCTGGTCGCACATACCACATTGTTGGAAATCTCATGCACTGGCTCATTAATGGTAAAAAGGTTGAGGTCAAAAATACTTAAAATCAGTGTTATGGCTCGTAACGTGAACCCCTTTTTAATTTTAATGGGGGTGGGTAGGTGTGGAGGGGGGTTCGCATTAGGCACAATGGTTAAAGTGTGAAGATGACGAGAAAGGTTTCTTATTGGAGTGAAAGGTCCAGGCCCCGATGTTATAAAACTTTTTTCATGCTCAACTCAACTGAGCATGAGATTTATCCTGCACACAAATGTTAAAATGCCAACAATCGTATTATCAGGATAAATACAACATTTGATAAGTTTAAAGAAAGAAATATCATTGTTTTTCAGCATTTTAATTGTTATGAGCTGTGGAATGTTCCTGCTCAATTGAGTTGAGAATGAAAAATATTTTATAACCTCGGGGACTGGTCATATATATATGAATCAGTTTTATTCCAAATTATTACATTTATTGATGGATGGTGGTTATATCTGGCACAACGATTGTCTTTGGTGTGCAAATGGCAACACAGTTTTCAGATCGACAATATGGCATTGAAGTCAAAGGTCAAGGTCAAATATACTTTAATTCTGGTTGTATGGTTTGTTACTCAAATATCTCTTAGGTTTTATGAGCGCAAATATCTCTTACATGTTTGAGTTTGCTTATCAACTAATGAACGTGCTCTCGACGTTTGTGATTCGTATGCCTACCACTACTTTAGCCACCGCATTACAACCGTGCAAATAGCAGCTTAGCAAAAAGCATAGTTCATGAAATCAAATTTGGTGATATAGCTGTCATGTAAATATAAACACTTTGCTATAGTGACAGGTATTTTAGTACTGATTGGAAGTTTGAGATGCTTAAAAGAGGCAAATCCAACGGACATGATACCTCTTTAGTGTATATTTCAAAATATATTTCCTTAATTTCAGTAACATATGTTGTTAGTACACATTGAATTTGCCTCATCGAGGCAATTTCAATGTGAACCTACAACATATGTCAATTCAAAAAACATAAACTTTTTTTCACAAATTTCTCAACTACTTTTTAATTAAATGAGCGTGTAGAAATGAAAAAGTTATTGTGTAGTTTGGCGTGCACCTGAATAACAATAATAGAGAGCCAAATTTATACTATTGACAGTTTATCTTTAGAAGTTTCATTGGAATGAAATGATAACTTGGTGGTTGCCTGGTTGTATGTGTGATGATTGAATGTGATCTCATTCGTATCCCTTTTTGTAAAATATGTGTGACGAATGTGCTCTGTGGCGAATGTGGTCATACAAAGCAAACATAATGTAAATAAATAAAATGGGCCTCGTCGAGAAAACCTGTCTTCGGGGTTTCTGAAAACGCGAGACTCAACTGGTGACCAGTCTCCTCAGCTACACAGACTAGCTAGAAATTGAAATTTCACCTGCGGATGCGCAGGCTGGTCTGCGCCTTTGTTGTTTGCGAACCCCCGAAGACAGGTTTTCTCACGTCGAGGCCCAAATGATATATTGATAATATTTCAGAACGGTAACATTTGCAAATGTGTTCCGCTGGTAGCGCTATAGATGGGGTTAAACAAGAGGGCGAAGTGGTCCTGAATCGCTTACCTTGGGTTTATTGCTTCTTGTATAGGTATTTGTTGGAAACTGACAACGTCCCCTAATGACATATTTTTGACAGATCACATTCGTTTAAGCTATTTTAAGAATTCCATTCATTGACAATTTCTGCCAATGATTTTTTTAAAAAAAAATATTCAAATGTTTCAGAGGGGAATACTTTAAAGTATCTTTAGCCACAAAAAGCCATGCCTAATGGAAGCCATATTTTTTATTAGAGATAAAGATAATTTTTGCTATTTAAGCTATTTTTGTTAAAGGTCACATAGTAACAGTATATGCTAAATTATATACAATGCTTACCAATGGTTTCAGAGGAGAAGATGTTTAAAGTCTCAGATCTTATATAGATACATGCGTTAAACTGTCCAACTTTTTTTGATTCTGATGAGTAATTTAGAGCAGAAGATTTTAACAGTGTCCTTAACAGTATGGCAACCATGACCACCATGTTTGGCGGACCAATGTCGTTTGAGCTTACCTAAGGAACATCCCTGCAAAACTGTATTGAATTCAGACCACTGGTTTCATAGGAGAAAATGTTTAAAAATCCTATAGAGGTATATAAGGGAAACCAGGCCTTCAGATTTATGGTGGGCCCGAGACATTATCCCATGATTTCAAAATATGGCCCATCACTTTCCAAGGCAGTGGGCCCAGTAGACCCATCCTTTTTATTTTAAAAAAATCTCACTTTAATAATAAAAAAATATCCATCTTACAGCGAGTCTACCCACTCCACAAAACAGAAAATACATGTAGGTAGTCAATACAGTAAAACGTGTTTTAAGCAGCCACTCAAAAAAACAAAACAAAGATCTTAATAACAAATGATAGCTTAATGAAGGTCAAAAGGATTGCAGATTTGACCTGCATTAAGCGATAATTGGTCTTCTTTTTTGAGTGGCCGCTTAAGACAGGCTTTACTGTATTATCAGCAGTCAATGTACCAGTGTGTAGGTAGAGTATACTGCCCAAATGTCAACTGTGGTTAGTTTGATATGCATGGGTCTATCATTTCCGAAAATGACCCACCATATTTTTGCTCCATGGGTCACTTCGGCCCACCAATCTTGAAAAAAATCTGAAGCCCTGGAAATAAGCCATGCCCCCTGGTAGCCATGATTTTGGCGGATCAAAGTGTTTAATATATTTTTGTAGAGGGTCACCTAGACACCATTTATGCTAAATTGTTTTCAATTCTGACCATTGGTTTCAGAGAAGATGTTTCACGTGTCTTTCATAGTTACATAAGGTTGGCCACGCCCCCTGCCGGTCGTGTTTTTCGCTTATAGCTATTTTGTGAAAGGTCACCCAATGACATTTTTTTCTGCCAAATTATTTTGAATTTGGATCAGTGGATTCAGAGATTATTAAAAGTTCCATAACCGCAACAAGCCAAGACCACAGGCGGCCACACTATTTTACAGATCAAGTTCGTTTTAACTATTTTTGTAGAAGAGAACTTTGGTAAAATTGACCCAATCATGGACGGATCCATAGGTGGGGACAGGGGGTCCAGACCCCCCCCCCTGAAAAATCACAAAAATAGGGTTTCTAAGCAATACTGGTCTGGATCCCCTGAAAAATCACAAAGCTACCAAGCCAGCATTCAATGTTGGGCCATTATCGGCCCGCCAGCGAAACGCCATTTAAATGGCGTTTCGCTGGCGGGCTTATAGTGATATTTTGATTCTCACTCCCCTCATCAACTAAAAACTAAACACAAAAAACGTTGTCAAAGTTGGACCCCCTCTGGCATAATTTTCTGGATCCGCGCATGCCAATGGTATAGTCATGATTGGGAGTTCTCATTTTAAAGCAAATTGTAGACGATACACGACGCACCACGACGGAGACAGCTCCCAATTGCTCACTTTGAGCGATTCGTGGCTCAGGTGAACCTAAATATGATAGAAAAGTACACAAACCCATGATAAGTCCTGGCAATATCTCTCCAACTTGTAAATCTTCAACCACACTAGGGACGAAACCGTAATCACCGGAGCTTGTCTGTGTTACTACCGTTCTCCCCTCATCATTCTTGCTCTCCACCAGGGATCTTCCGTCAGCTGTCCTCACTACGGTGTCAGTCTTGTGCAGATTGTTTTTATCAAAGCCTTTCAACTGAGTGAACAGAGACCCTTTATTAGGGGTCGGAGCAGATGTGGAGTCCTGAGACATTTGTGCTGAAATTCGAAATCGCTTCATCGTGTATACTGATATAGCTTCAGATAAACAAAAAAAATGAGCACAAAATTGTATATATTTTCTAATTCATCAGTTTAAACATTTGTTTTGGGTGCTCAAAAGAACCGTCTCATTGAGACGGTTCTTTTGAGTACCCACAACGTAGGTTTTAGTTGAGATATAAGAAATTTATAGTTTAATCATGCAATCATATATAAAGGAGACAATTAATCAAACAGTGTAGACAGGGATATGTATTAGATCATCACCATTGCTCGAATACCTTAAATTTCATTGCCTTATGTAAATTGCATATATCACTTTTATATGTCTGCCATGACCATTCACTGTGGATGTGTTAGCGCAATAAATTCATTGTCATTGCCATTGTCATTGTATTTTGCAAGTATGCATTGTAAGAAAGTTATAACTTGTGAATTCAAAATATATTGGAAACCGAATATCCATTTCAATGTGTAATGATTATGCGCGGCATAGCGTATAGACTGAAATAAGTCCAAACAATATATAGGCAATCTAATATCTGAAACGACAAGCTCATTTCCCTCTAGGCAGAAACACTTTTACCACAATGTTTCAATTCTCTCTAGATTCTTTGAAAAGTCAGTAAGAGTATTTAGAGAAGTATTTAAAAATGAAACCAAACCAGATTTATAATTTATATCTATATTGGCTCAAGAAAAATAAAACATTTGAGGGGTGGTAAATTTAGTAAAGATATCAATAAGAATAAAAAATCAGATCTCATCAGGCTTTACAATGTTTTATTTACAAAGCTTCGTGTTTTTTTCGGGTCCAGAATATTGAGTCTGGCATAACCTAAGAAAAATATCTATGCACCCTTTGGGCAGTGCCTTTGGGGCCCCAAATTATAGCTATAATGACTAATTGAAAATATTTTGTCGACGGTCATCTTTAGCCATTAACATTATGAAACTGAAAACAATGGATTTTTTAACTTGGCTCTCAGTTTTTCACAGAAATATTTAATTTGTGTTGCATATAGTAAAACGAAAGATCTGCCTAAACGAAATGCACCTCGACGCCAGGAAACTCTGTCTTCAGGGGTTGCGAACAATAAAGGCGCAGACCAGCCTGCGCATCCGTGCAGTCTGATCAGCCCCTTTATACAAAGCATCATATCTATATTGCTATGAGCGAAATTTCAATAATAGCTAGTCTCTGTAGTTAATAAGGCTGATTTGAATATCACTATCTGAAACCCCTAGGACATGTTTTCTCGCGTCGCGCCCAAATATTATGGGCCTCGTCGCGCGCGAGACTGAACCTAGCGGTAATGTGACTGTCCAGATGTTCACCATGTAGCAAATATCGCTTTTAGGCTATACTTTCCAGAGAGCCAATGAAGAAAGCTGCTTATCAGACTGCATGGATGCGCAGGCTGGTCTGTGCATATGTAACCAAAATCAGGTTTTCCCGCGACGAGGCCCATAATTAATGAAGACACAGAAAACTGAGTAGGAGTGGGTACTTTTGCAAACAATGAAGACCCAGATGAAATGCCGCATAAATGCGGCATTTCATCTGGGTCTGCACTGTTTGCTTATAGACAAAAACGATCATTCGAGGAAGAAATTCATCTTTAATATTTGGAAATTATAACCTGTGACCCCTTATTAGGCCCAAATACAATGGTCTTTTTGGACCATCCTGACTTAACTCAAACTTAATATGAAATTCCGGACTTATGAGATGTCACTTTTATTCATAAAGATATTTTTATTCATTTGATGTCTTTTAACTAAAACTATCATTCCTCTCAAATACTTTTTTTCTGCTATTTCGTATGCTCGAGCAAGTATAAATTAAAATTCTGGACAGGATTGTTAGCATAAGATAATATGTGGGTGGGCAACTATGCAATACGTTGTATTTACTTTAATACTAAGGTAAGTTGCATTCATCTCTGTCCGATTCGTTTTATATTTTAGTATCGCTAAAGTTCTTTCCCTTCCAAAACTAAAAACACACAAATCTATCAGAGACAAAAATGTGGAGCGGAAAAAGGGTTGAAATCAGTATTTGTGAGATTCTTGATAAATACATATTAAAATATACGAGAAGTGATGTCAGAAGAAAACATAGCAAACTTACCTGTTAGATGTTTTACTGTAGACAAGGGAGGTTACCGCACCGATGAGTTAATATACTGAAATAGAAACTGACTAACCCAATGAAAGACCTACCGTATTCAACATGATAAGCACAGAATAAGCATAACTACTATCTTTGTATGAAGCCAACTGATCAGGCTCCACATTAAAACGCGTGCTTACTATACCGAATAGAAAAAAAGACTTATGAGTCGCAGCACAAGATATTTTGGTTCATACCAGTGACCTATAACCTATATAAGAGTACTCTTATATAAGTCGCTGTTCATACGTATGCGGAAAAGCCTCTCTGACGGTTCTTTATAGCGAGCCGAGCCCTCGCCGGTAAGAAGTAAGAAAGAAAGAGAAAGAAATGGAATATTCTTTTAAATACGGAGTTGGGTACTAGCAAGAACAGCCAAATAGATCTACATAAGTTTCAGTTTGGTTCCCTTATAAAATGACTAATTGTTAGTATATAGCAACTGATGCAGCGCGAAAACCTCTAAAGTCTGCCAAGTTGATATCTTGTGGTGCCAATGCGTAAACTAAACTAACTGGTACAATGTTATCTAAAATAATAGCCTACCCAGAAGAGGTACCGCGGCTACATTATGGCAGGCTACTCTCCTGGGTTCATGACCAAGAACGTCCAACCAATAGTGCAGTACGTGTTGTGTCTTGAGCAAGACACTTGATATTACTTCAACCCAGAAAAAACGTCCCGGCATGACTTAAAATGTTGGTTGGGACGTAAGGCATCAACTCAAAGTATTAAGTACTGTAACTAAACATATTGAAGTGCCCCAGTTTCCTATAACACAATTTTGCGGGTCCGTGTATTCACCGGATCGGGCCTAATCACCGGATCTGACCGGATCGGGCCCGAAATTGGCCTATTCCTTTGCTTAACTGATTGTTTTTTCTTTACAAGAATGATGTGCATAAAAGATTATGTATTTAGTGCAATTTGTATGCACTTGAATATATTAATATTGATATAAACGGCAAAAAAACACATACTCAACGGACCCTTTTTGCAATGGTCAGCTATCAATTCACACCTGTTGTGTTTTACATAAAATGACATGCGCAGGTCTATCCTTTGTTTAGTATAAAGGAACCAATTTTCCTCAAATTAAAACAAGCCATTTTTGGTACAGACGTCATTAATTTGATCCTAAAAATACTTTACAACATAAGATAATTATATCATAGCGTCATTTGACCATTTTTGGGCCCGATCCGGTCAGATAGTAGCTATCGTCTCCGACCTTGATGATCCAGACATCATTATTATGATCATATATATACTTTATAAACATAACAATGATAAAAAAGTGTTTTAAAAATGAGCTAAATAGCCAATTTCGGGCCCGATCCGGTTAGATCCGGTGATTAGGTCCGATCCGGTGAATACATGGACCGCAATTTTGCTTTCATGTTTATCGTTGTTTACAAATCAGCTGATGTGAATTTACTCGTGTCTGATCTATTTATTTGCTTTCTACACCGCATGCATTTATGGCACTGGGCCGCTGTTTGCGCAAGATGCTTACCTTCGGTTTTATCGCAATTCTAGCTCATGTCAGCTGTTTAGTAAACTTATCTAACCTATAAATGTCGCAGATCGAAGCGTGTTTGCAACATGTGTCCTCCATGTTGTTGATGAAATGTGTATTGATTATTGTGTGCGCTATGAATTATGGGATGCGTGTGTAAAAGGCGCTCAACCGTATCTGTCAAAACAATCGTCTGTCAAATCCAAAGATCACACTGTTTGCTGGCAATTTTACCATAATTGGTACCTAAGATTTTTATCAGACCTTTTCAGTCATGAAATTCATTCAATTCTCTATGAATCCCCCGTGAAATCCACATAAGTTTCATTAAAGAAAGTGTTGTATTTTCTGTTTTAGAAGTGTTGTACCCTGATCTTTGTCGGTAAAATCAAAATGGCCGACATCGAACATTTGTGGGAGCTTTTTCACTCAGTTTCTTGTTGCGGGATCACGTGATCCCGCACTTTCGAGGGTGCGGGGTGCGGGATCCCAATCATTAAACCTGCGGGACCCACAGTTGCGGGGTGCGGGGGTATATATAGCGGGCTCCGGCTGTGGGAAAAGGACTTCAGTTTTAGGTTGCATTGAGATAAGCTGTGTTTTTCTTTCACTGAGCATTTTGGTAATTTTCTTTCTAAATTGCATTAGATAAGGATAAGTTTAGTCATTTTTGTTAAAGAGGGACCTGATCCAATCATTCATCTTTATTTTTATGTCACAAAAGTTGACTTTGGAACACTTTATGCATTTTTCTACTTATGGAATTAACATGTCTTTCTTGGGGTGAGTGTATTCCTTGGACCAATTCACTTGGACCATTGGACCTTGGACCGGTCCAAGTAATTACTTGTTGGACCAGATGGGGTGTATTCCTTGGACCAAATATCAGTTGGACCAGTTTTATTACCAGTCAAGCTGGTGAAGATCATTATACTAATTAGCATGATAATATGAGATATTAACTCTTTATTTGCAAGAACCAAGACAGAACAAGCATGTGCAAACATATAGTCCCAGATCAGACTGCTCCTAGACTATTGGTTGCATTGTTTTATAAGCAAATTATCAATTAATACACATGTAACTATAGTTCATCAGGGGTATACACCCCTTGAAGATTCCATATCATACAGCAATTAAAGAGTTGAAATATATGGTATTATTTGAAAAAGGGAAAAATCATCAGAAAACAATTTATTATTATCATTATAAATTGACAACATGGGATTTTTTTAAATTATCAAATCAAGGCTATATGTGTCATTATGCATATGTATTTCATTAAAAATTCACAGTAAGACTACCAAAACGTAAAATTCACTATATTCATATAAACACACATGTTCATATAAACACACATGTTGGTTGCAAATCATATAAGTAAACTTGGCATGGTGTAGGGTATAAGCCTGTGCCTTGAAACCAGGGTCGCAGGTGCGATTCCCGGCTTCTCCCAGTCTCTCAGATGAGACTTTAAGCGGCAGCCCAATCTTCTGAAACGCTTTTAACCAGAACCACTGTCGGTTGAGCCTTTGGGTGCTACTGGATATAAAACAAAAATATTTGTGTAATATAAAATTATTGAAACTTTATATAACAAATTATTTGATTCAATTTTTCAGCGCTTATTTTAGTGTAAAATAATTTGGAAAAACAACCCCATTGTATTTTGCTAAATGAAATGGGAGGAATCTATATTAAAAATATGTTATTTCGTCCATTTTTTTTAAATAAAAATATCTCAGAAAAAAATTTCTTGCCTATTTTGACTGAACTATATATTTTTTCTCCATGATATTATGATCCAGATTAACCTTGATTCCTGGATTATTCAGATTGTCTTTTGACATACAAATATACTCAACATCAGTTAAAAGTTACCAATAAATCCCATACACTTAACATAGGACAATATTTAGTTCATTCTTAACGAAGGACTCCGGGTACTTCAACACTCAATTTTATGGCATAGAAACCATTCATCGCCACTATGGAAAACGGTATCCATCACACCCAAATGCATCATAATAATTCCTTGATGGACCCCTGTAGTTTCCATTGCATTGTATGGGAAAATGCAAAGTTTTGGTGCTACCTTAAATTTTGATCCTCATTTTTCGTGTTTAATGGGATAACCTAAACCATTTTGGTGGCGTTTTCAATGAAAATGTCTAGGGCATGTTCTGGCATGTTATTTTCTGAAAATGATGATTTCAAATTCTTAAAAACTGCGAAAAAGCACAAAATGCACGTGCAGCACGTGTACCATAGTTCCAGGGCTCTTGTAACTTTTTATCTCTCCAAACCAGCTTGCCGTTGACCAGAAACATGAACGTAACAGTAGCCAAAGAGCTGTATTATATATTTTCCGAAATACCGAAATTTCGATACTGGTAACTTTTCATTTGCGCTGAGTATACATTGAATACTAAAAACAGAATAAGTAATTTGAAAACTTGCTATAAACATATTTAATCAACCAAACCCACTTCATCCTCGATAGTATTTTTTTTTTAAAAAAAGATTTCAGATTCACAAAAAAAAAAGATTTTAATGAGCCAGAGAAGACTTTTTTTATTTTCCTGAATTAACCTTTTGTGTTCCAGAAACTCCTAAATGGTTATTTTGGCAAACATTGTAGACCCAGATGAAATGCTACATAAGGCCTAAATGAAATATATGGGTGGGTCCTGTTGCATACTAACAAAATTTAGGGTAGGTAGGTAGGGAAATTATTAAATTTTGTTATAACATTTAACAAAGAAAATAGTGACAAAATCTGAAAAAGTGCCCATTTTAGGTATTTTTTCTCCAAAGACCACTTTAATGTTTAGGGTAGGGTTAAAAAAATTAGAGTAGTTAGGCAACAGGAACCACACATACATTTCATTTAAGCCTAATGTGGCATTTCATCAGGGTCTGCACTGTTTGCTAAGCCAAAATCAATATTCAGAGAAAGAAATACTATATTTTGGGGGGAAATTATTACCTGTGACCTCTTATTATATACAATGGACCATCCTGACTTTTTATCAACTTTTATGGGAAATTCCTTTGGTACAAAAAGGGTTAATTAATATTGATGTTCAAACCTTTGAATTCTGGCTAACCAGTATACATACACTTTGGCAAACAGTGAAGCCCCAGATTGTATGTGGCATTTCATCAGGGTCTACATTGTTTGGTAAGATAAAACAATCTTTCTGCACTTTAACTTAAAGATATATGAAAGTATCCCCTGACTGTTCCTTATTCATGGTATCAATTTGCATGGGATAATCTTCCTATCAGTTCATTAATGATTATCAGTGATCAATTTCACAGTTGCTTTTAGTCAATTTGCAATGACTTGTCAATTGACCAGCAGGGAGGTAACACATTGGGTAACATGCTGTTGTTGTGCTTGTAACAAAAAAAACATCTTCTGATTTTATATAATATTTAATCGTGAAAACTTTCAGTTTTAAATTAAAAGTGAAAAAGGAGAAATTTCTTAGATCAAGTTCCTTTTTAAAATTAAATCTAAATGCAGGATAACATTAAGAATAATTTTATAAATCAGAAATTATTGCTTGAATAAGAGAACTGGGTTCCTATAAGAACTGATTAACACTTTGCATGCAGCACCCAGATAGAGTATGCACGTGTGTATAACCAGATTAACGTCTGCTGTTTGCACATTTAAAGACATTTAAATGTGTTTTATACTTGAAAACCTCTATATTCGAACGGATATACAGACAGTTCAGGATTTACCTGATTCGCATTTACTGCTAATTTTAGCTGCACTATGACAATATGCAGTACATGGTCATAATACGCACATATCCAAGCCAATGTGGTGGTTGTTGTGCCTATTAAGGGCCGCTATTAACGTAATTTTCTTCATTACTAATGAGATTATGTGTATATGCGCACACATAATTAATATATCTTTCTGCATTTTTAAAATGATAAATAATATTGATTAGTTTGCGTGTGTACCTGCTATTCATACATGAAAAAGTGAGTAAAAGAAGCATCTGCTAAAAAAAGGTCAAATGTATCGTATATATTACTAGTAAGGAAGTCCATTCGTTGTCTTCTCCGGTATAAAAGAACGGTAGAGAGTGTGACTCTTTACTCCAAATAAAGAAACTAAGCTTACAGTGAAATATGTTCAAACATTAAAAGAATCACTTCGTATATACGATGCGCAACGTGCATCTGATATGAAATGAAGTTTCTACAAACGTAAAATATCTTTATAGCGTCTAATGAAGGAGCCCTGTGCTCAGGGGGTACTCTGATATTTCCATACATACGTAGGCTCGGGTCATTTTTTTGGGTTCAAAATTTTGAATTATGATATTTTTGGGGATTTCAGAAAAATGAATATTTTTGGGGTATGAAGTTTGTGGATATTTTTGGGGGTCATCACAAATTGGACTATATTTAGGGGTTATTTCTATGCATTTTAGGGTCTTTTCTAAAGGTCAAGGTACAGAATGGAGGATATTTTTGGGGGTTGCTAAAATTTCAAATGTTGGGCTGCTTGAAATTCCTGATATTTTTTTTTGGTGAACGGTAGATGCTGGGCCCCCGAGTCTACGTATGAAGAAAAAATGAGAGTACCCCCCCCCCTGGGGCCCTGTGCGACGAAACTAGTAACACGCTTCAGATATTGTTTTCCAATCGGTGGTGTTCAGAACGTTTAAAATGTGTCTTGTAAAGCACTTCTAATCGACTTGAAACTTTAACATATGTGTAGTGGAGAACTATGAAAAGAACATGTTGCGTTTTGTCTGCGACATGACATTATAACATTGTTGATCCGACGTTGTTTAAACGTTACATACTAATTACAGAATGCAGTTGTGTACTTGACTCTAGCCTTGAGGAAGGAAGTTTAAAATTCAAACACCTTAATATTGCGCCAATACATTAATCTATAGGCGATTGGGTCTCAGATTCACCTACAAACCAGCACAAGTATAAAAAAGGCTAAATCTTTGGCGCAATTTGCTGGGTAAGAGACCTTCCCACCCTGTGAGGGTTACCGGTAAATCTTAACAGAGTGAGGTAGAATGAGACCCTTGCTTCGGATAGACACCACAAACCCCCTATATATGATTGTTTTAGGCCCCCCTCCCCGGATTTGGCCGAAGGTGGGGGACTCCCTAACTGGCTTTGTGGCTCTTTGAGCCCCCCCAGGGTAAGGTAACCTCCTTCTACTGATTTAGTCTCCTGATTTCTACTAAAATGAGTAAAATGGCCAATTTCTCAGTGAAATCTTAATATTTAATAACTGAATGGGTCAAAGTCAATAACATTGAATGAAAACTATGTAAACTAAAGACTGCTTTAGTAAATACGAAAATAAGTTAATAATTAAATAATCAAAGTGTGTGACACACTTAAACTCTATATTCCGTGAATTTTATAGGTTATTGAATTATTTATACTCGAAAATAAACTAGTTTTACTTGGAGAATCGTCATACTCTTACGATTATTCAACTAATTTAATTATATTATCTCATGAAATAATCATTTAAACCTTCTTTGAATGCTTTACCTTGAGAATTCGCATCAGGCCTAAATGTAATACGCGTATATGTGTGGTTCCTGTTGCATACCAACAAAATTTAGGGTAGGTAGGTAGGGAAATTATTAAATTTTGTTGTAACATTTAACAAAGAAAATAGTGACAAAATCTGAAAAAAGCCCATTTTAGGTATTTTTTTCTCCAAAGACCAATTTAATGTTTAGGGTAGGGTTAAAAAAATAGGGTAGGTAGGCAACAGGAACCACACATATATTTCATTTAAGCCTCAACAAACATTAAAACCTCTTTCAGTATAATATAAACTGGTATCAGTCTAGACCTTGAATGGTTCGACTCATCAGGAGAATTTAATATCAAACGTTTTATGAAATTTAAACGGAAAATGCGATATTTAATCCTGAAAATGATATGGTCAGAGAATTATCAGTGACAATACAGCATTGAAATGCAAAACTTGAAGCTAAATCTATTTTTTGCACATGCTGATCACCTTAATAAGGCTATTATTTCATTTTAAAATGCCTTCTCAAATGTTTACCACAATTTCTTTGAAATGTTACATCAAGAATGTCGCAGTCTCAGCACAATCTTAAGTTCAAAGAGTGCTAATATAGCACAACATGCAGGCCTCAGTAGTCTAAATCGGTCTCAGTTGGTATTAGTTAACAACGTACACTTGAAAGAAATGAGACATTTGATTGGTAATTAGCCAATTATATATCGCCACCTGTACACAGCGGTCAATGCTCAATGCGGTTCTCCCCAATCCTGAATCCACCATAAGTGGTTCTACATATAAGACTATTTATATTGTCAACATAAATAGTCTAGATTAAAAAAATACTTGCTTAGCTAGAGCCTTTTAGTGCATGTATTTTGTCATTCCAACACATCTCCTAATATGTGCAGGGCTATTATCATAATTACATGTATCGTCCTATCAATAAAAAAATTATAACTGATAGGTGTTAAAAAGGTGTCCTGGTGATCCAATTACTGAATGCCTGAAACCCATCACTCATCTTTAACTATAAAATTACAGGGCCATTTTGAGTGATAGGGTAATTATGTTTATGCTGCTTATAATAAGTAATCTATACTTGACTTTTGTAACGGTAAAAACCCCCAAAAAGTTTCAGTTGCATAATATAATGATGGAAAATAGTGCAGACCTTGTGTCAGAGATGTAACAGAATTCTGCATCTCGCCCTGGTATACACGGTTTCCATGGTGAACAAAATCTCCCAACAATATCTTCTGAAACCATAAAACCGTCTATGTGGGATAAACATTCTGTCATCATTATCTCCACGCTTTTTTTTTTAAAAAAAAAAACGAAGGGGATAATGTAATCGCCTCCGTCTGCACGTCTGTCCGTACACACAAATGGACCCCTGTACCGAAATTTGGTCTGTCCGTTATGCTATCTCCTCCTAAACCATGGGACGAAATTCAACCAAATTTGGTGATTGAGTTACTCACATGAATAGGGCGTGCAAAGGCAATTTTTTGTGCCCCGCCCCCTGGGGCCCTGGGGAGGGGTCAAAAGGTCAAATATCATTTAATTTCAATTACAATTTGACAAAGTCAATTTCAAAGGTTTTTATATCAAACTTTGTGTGTTCTCACAAATGAAAGATACAAAACATATCAGACGGGATTTTTATTCTGTCATCTGGGTCATACCCCAGGGGTGGAACTTTGGGGCGCTGGGGTTGCCCAGGGGGTCAACAATTTTTTTTCAAACATGGTCATGTGGCATATCAAATTGACGGGGATGGCGAGCAGAACAGAACGCAAGTAAAATTTCACCCTAGGGTCAAACTGGTGACCTTGGGGTGAGGTCAAAAGGTCAAATATCATTTAATTTCGGCTACACTGTCAAATTCTAAGATTTTTATACTAAAGTTTGTGTGCTTTCTTACAAATAAATCATAGAAAACATATTGAACAGATTTTTCATTCTGTTGCTGGGGTCATGTCCCAGGGGTGGGACTTGGGGGTTCTGGGTGGGTCAAAAACTTAGGTGTGGGGATTTGCGATGGCGCCCCATCGACTGCGCATTCTAGTTACATTTTCTATTGCATTGATCTGGACTATTATTCTCTCTGGTAGTACTTCGGTATATAAAGAGCTTTAACGTAGGTATACAGGACATATAATGATATACTCAGGAACAGTAGGGGTGGCACTGTGCAGATGAAATTGTCATTCCGATCACTACAAGATTGATGCCTGCTTTAGAACATTATCAAAATTCAACCTAATAATGTCCCACACTTTTAATTAAAACGGACAGGTGTAGGATAATGGCGGGCGACAGCCAGAACTCCTTCTCTGAAGCCTTAGTGGGTGCATAAAACTGGGCGTTCGTTTTTGTGCACGCTCTATATGCCAGAGGCAGGGGGCCGCACTACGCCGGCATTATAACTGAAATAAGAAGATGGTAAACAGGACAGACTCCGATGAGACGCCAGCTGTAATCGCATCTCACATGGGACTGCACTGTTTGCTAATTTCATATTTGTAGTACAATTTAATAAATAGCCTGATTCCACTATAAGCCTTGCTTTAAATGGATGTGAACCGAATTTGCATTTGTCGATTTTCCTAGTGTACAATGTATTATGGAATATGTTTTAATCATCCTGATATTCAATTACATATTAATATGTGGTGACTTATAGACCTATTGGGTCAGTAGACTGGCATCAGTCCAGTAAATATATATAATTACTTTTATAATAATATTTACTATGAAAAAAATCATCTAAAAATTCTATCCTCTCTGATAGTCAAATTTGATGTCCAAGCCGAGAACTTCTACTTCCATGTAAAGTTTATAAATTGCTATCTTAGAGAGATAATCAGTTTTACTAAAAATTGACATTAGAGACTGGGGCCAGTCTATTGGGTCAGGTGCAACTCTGTTATCATATGTTTTACAATATTGTATATGCACAGAGCACTATAATTAAAAATTTACTTACTTACTTAATTACTTACTTACTTACTTATTTGAGCTAAATAAGTGATATTCTAGGAAAGACAAACTATGACGGAAGCAGGAATTCTTAGCACACTGTGGACTTATAAGAATAAATATGGTACATGATATGGACCCGATATATATCCTCATTGTTTTGAAACAGTGTAAATCCAGATCAGCTCTAAAAAGTCAGCTGATCTTGGTCAAAACTGTTTTCAACATTTACTTGTGATACAATGTCATATGCTAACGTTTACCCAAAATCTGGCAGGTTAAGGGCAGAATTTTTTTGTTAGTTGATTTACAAACCCTCCTACTGTAATTTTCCGGAAAGTAGAAGAAAAAAATCTATTTTTTTTTTTATTTTTATTTTATCCGCCGACTCTAAATATTATTTGTTTCGTTGAAAAAAAACGAGGTTCTGTCTGTATAATTTTGAGAGTGATACTATTGAAAGTGATTGTCCTGTCCAGATTTTTAGGAAATGATGAAATATTTAAAGATTTAATACCTTTACTCTACTACTTTTACTTTTTGTTTCTGGAGATATTGTTCTAGAAATATTCTAGAAATTTTCTAGAACTTTTGTAGAACTTGCTGGTTCAGCGAATTTCAGAAACATATTTATTCAGAATATCAGTGAATTGAAAAATAAATAGCATTCAATTTGCAAATCTGCTACATTGCATTTTTAGCAAACTTGATGTTAACTGCTCAACTCCTGTTTATAAAAAGCCATGCCATCTTCTCATTGTGGTAACATGCCATCCTGTTACCCCACCCATTTCAAAACATTGTTTTAATTTGCTAAAAAAACAAACAAACAACAATCTAAGCAATAATCAACATTGAAAACATTAGAGAAACAGTTTCTCAGGTCTACTCACTGTCTAAGGCAACAGTTCTATCATGTTTGCCAATTAGAAACTGATAAACAAATGTTTTTTGAAGAGCCTCTATGTTTTCCCTCCAATTCTGGCAGTCATGTTTTTCCCATGATCCATCTGGTTATGACATGCTTGTTCTGTAAATATTCTAAAAATGCTCTAGAATTTTTAGAACATTTCTAGAACTTGCTGGTTCTAAAAAGTATTAAATACCTTCTAGAACTTAATTTGAATATTAAATATTACAAAATTTCTTTAACTTATATTTTGCCCTTGAGATGTTCCAAAAAGGTTCTAGAATTATTAGCATATTTGTAGAATTAACTAGTTCTAAAAAGTAGGACAAATGTTCTAGAATTATATTTGAAACATTTTCTAGAAGTTTATTTAAATTTATTTTGTCCTAGAAATGTTCTAAAAATGTTCCAGAATATTATTAGAACATTTGTAGAACTTATTGGTTCTTGATTTGTTCTAAAATGTTTTAGACTATTTCAAGAGCTCTTTAAGAATAAAAACAAGTTCTAGAAATTGTTTGATTTGTTCTAGAACATTGTCTAGAACAGTTGTAGAAAAAGAGTTCTAGAACAAGCATATTTACCTGGTTTAGAACAGTTCTAAAACAGTTCTAAATGTTCTAGAACAGTTCTAGAACACCTCCAACTTTTAGAACAAAATTTCACAGGGGCTGATGTATATCAATGTACAATTTAAAACATGACGCATACCGATTACACTATGTCATTGGAACCTCGTATATTCGAAGTCCTAGGGACTAGAAATTTTATTTTAAATTTTTAGTAGTTTGAACTACATGGAGGTAGACATTATACAATTATTGACTTATGTTGAGGTAGACATGCAGTGTTATTGAACAGTAAA
This sequence comes from Loripinus fragilis, assembly GCA_964019695.1. Classification (NCBI taxonomy): domain Eukaryota; kingdom Metazoa; phylum Mollusca; class Bivalvia; order Lucinida; family Lucinidae; genus Loripinus; species Loripinus fragilis. Next base: position 31,618,514 of record OZ026527.1, read on the forward strand.
CGTCATATTGACCTCCGCTCCGCGTCGGTCAATATGATTAAGTTTACTGTTCAATAACACTCCATGTCTACCGAAACATAAGTCAACAATTGTTTTACAGTACACCAAACGAGGATTTACCATATTTCACGTTGGTTTCGGTGTCGCCACCCTGTGTCTCGCTCAGTCACGGTGGTTTCATGGTGACGGCCACCGTGAATTCCAGGTAAATCAACGAGACAGTCAGCGTGACGAAGAACGTGGCGTAATTATTGATTTTCGGGAGATGGGATGTTTTATTGCGACACCGTGTCTGTTCGTGTCAGGGCGAGAAATACCGTGTCTGTACGTGTCAGAGCGAGAAATTTATGACTTATTGTTTACCTTTGCCATTTCTGCGCATGGTAGCAAGGTACAGCTTACCGCGTATGCTCAAAAGCCTTCATAGGCTAGCGATCGCCATTATAATGGATTCAACTAATGAAGAATGGATGATGAAGAAATTGATGTTGAATTAATAAAATTCATTAAGAAATGTCAAATAAAAAAAAAGCGGAGGCTAGCGATCGCCATAATAATGGATTCGGCTAAACAAAGAAATTGATGTTCAATCAATTAAACTTCATCAAGTATATCGAATTTAATACAAAAGCGGACGCCATTTCTGTGCATGGTAGCAAGGTACTAAATGAAGAATGAATTACAAAGAAATTGGTGTTGAATTGAGTAAACTTCACAAGAAATATCAAATTTAAAAAAGAGGTTATGATAAAACCAGCCTGCTGAGTTACTTATGCTCGCCCATAGCAAGTCTAGATATGATCCTTTCCTTTAAATTGAAAACAAAGGCGCTCAGAATGCGTGCATGTGGACTATGTACAAAAAATATTTATCTTACCTTCAAACGATTTACTAATAGTCCATTTATAAAAGCCTTATCTTCTAACGCACCATTTGTATTTTTTCATACCATCTGATAGCCCCCCATCCCCCAGTCAGAAGGTGACAATGAACCCCTCCCTTGTAGACACGAGCTCACAAATTGTCTGCTGCGCGAGCGTGAATAAAATATGATTGTCTACGTGACGAAGCGCACATATATGCGCACTGGTCATTCGCGGATCCAGAAAGAACGTTTTTTAGTTGATGACAGGAGAGGATCCAAATACCATCATTGGCGAAGCACCCATTAATTTACACAACGCACGTGCGTAATAAAAATAGTAACACTCAAGGGAGTTCACCCAATGTGGTAAAAGTGATTTTCCATACGCCAAGGAACTGCTCTTTAATTATAGAAAATCATTGCTTGATACAATAGTCTCCATTTGACGTGCGTAACTTTTTCAACGTTCTTGCGTTCTGGCTACGCCATTGACCATTGAAGCGGACCATCATCGAATGCTGACTTGGTAGATTTGTGATGTTTCAGGGGATCCAGTATTGCTGATAGACTGAACCCTATATTTTGCGATTTTTCAAGGGGTCCGGATATCCCCTCATGCTGGTGATTACATAATACGCTATACGTCTAAAACACGTACGTCAATAAAAAAAAAAAAAGGCGAACTGATCGAGTGCATATGCCTCGCCTAGCCTGTGCTACTCCGCATTAAACATAACAGTTTAGTAGACGTAGACATGCAATCGTTTGGTGAGTTTCTTATTGCATGTGCATTGTGCGAGCAACAAAAGCTCAGGCGAGTCTGCGCAAATACACAGTCTAGTAAGAGCATTAGTTCCTCACATTCAAAACATAACTATGCACGGCGTTTGCAACGAATGCGCAGTCGCTATAAGTACATTTAGTAGACGTTGGTGTTTTTATTGATTAAAATAGGCCGACCTGAAAAAAATGTTGGTTTGCCGTGCTCCTATCTACCCACCCAAAACAGGCCCTACCCCAAAAAATCATTGCCTTTCTGAGAATCTTTATTTTCTTTTTTCTTTTTCTCGAATTCTGTTAACAAACTCTTCTTTAAAATCAGTAAAAGCTGTTTTTTTTTAATTGAAGAAAGGTTACTTAGATTGTTATTATACAAGTGCGGATCCAGAGGGGGGGACAGGGGGTCCGGATCCCCCTGGAAAATCACAAGTTATATGGGTTTCTATAGGGAATAAGCAATTGGACCCCCCCCCCCCCCCTGGAAAAAGTTGGACCCCCCTGGAACCTTGAAAAATGATAGTTTTCTTTGAAATTAACCATTTGACTTCTGAAGAATAAGCTGAGGACAAAAAATCGAGACGGTTCTTTTGAGTACCCAAAATACATGCTTTGGCCCAGAAACGAAAAAACGCGAGATAATTTATCTTCGAAGTTTCCAAGACGAGTCTGTTCAGCTACAGTGACAAGCGAGAATCTTAACATTTTCAAAACATCCCCCTTTTTGGAGCTGTGCGCCAAAATTTTATATCCGTACAATTGCGCGAGTGTGCAGGCTCATCTGAGCCTTATCTGTTGCAACTGTGTTAGATTATGCGTTGTCCGATGTGGGGAGAGGGTTGGGGAAAGGCGGGGTAGTCGAGTAGAAGTTTATAAGTGGTTTTAATTGGTGAGATGCGCGTATTCAGTTTTTTATCTTCTGTTCAAGTGGTGGGTTTGTTTATAAGATTATAACGTCAGGTCTGCGAAGGCTCACGAGTTGCTTATAAATGCATGACCCCACCCCGTAACCTTGGAAAAATAGTTCTCTTGAAGTACACCGTAAACTAAGTTAGACTAAAATACATATAAAAATGTCAGAACTTTTTTGTCAGTTGGGCCTTGACCCCCCCCCCCCCTCCCTCCGCCGATAATTCCAGGATCATCGGCTGTACGTCATTTCGTTGATGTTAGTGAACAAAGTTATCTTCTTACCTGAAAATGATTTACTAATTAAATCCGTAATTTCGATTCACCGACGTTTTAAATTTTCCACCAATATCCAACGACCAAATTGTTTGTACCCTCCAACACCGGATAGGCGGCAATCGAAAACGTTCTTAAGGAGACAGGGGGTCTGGACCCCCCCCCCCCCCCCCTGTTGAAAAAATTCAAAAATATAGGGTTTCCAAAGCAATACTGGTCCGGATCCCCTGAAAAATCACAAAGCTACAAATGTACAAGTCCAGCATTCAATGTTGGGCCACTATCGGCCCGCCAGCGAAACGCCACGTGGCGTTTCGCTGGCAGGTCGTTGGTGGCCCGCTTATTGCGGTATTTGGATCCTCTCTTCTCCCCTCATTAACTTAAAAAAAGTTGTCAAAGTTGGATCCGCGCATGAACGCCGATAAAAAAATCGCTAGAAACAGTGTTTTCGACTGCCATAGTCTGGCGACAAATTGCAACCTAAAACTCTGCCACTAACGATTTTTTATCTACGTTCGTCGATAGTATTAGCGTTTTAGATTGCCGCATATCCGATGTGCCTCCGAGTTACTTGACGAGTCTGCTCGGAAGAATCGCCTTGGAGAGGCATGAGTGCTCACAACATGTAGAAATAAGTTTGGCATGACCTTTGATGTCAAAAGTTGAAACACTCTTTGTCGACTTCAAAGCCGAAATCGCCCTTGTGTACGTGACAAAATGCAGTAATTGAATGACGGGCAATGTAGGAATTCCATAAAAGTGTCAAACAGTTTGGATCCAGATCAGGCACGACTTTTCATCGGACCTGATCTGGGTCCAACTTGTTTGCAAAGGCTATCAGCAGACGACACTTGTAATGCCTATTGGGTCCACACTGTTTGCCTCCATTAGTCAATATATGCAGCAGACGACTGGAGCAGATTACATTTTCAGAAGCATTTTTTTCGCTGGCGCTTTAAGGGACAGCGAAACCTGAACAAAGTTAACATGATTTGACATCTTTACACGACTTTTAAAAATAAGTATTCGACAGACGGGGGTTCACGTCACACAGCGCAGATGCACAACCTGAAATAAACTTCTGCTCTATTCTTGACCTTGAAGCAGGGCGTCTAAAATCTTCGATGCACGTCGTCTCATAGAGGCCGACGTGTGTGAAGGGAAGGAAGTGACAAAATATCTCTAGTCCCACTAGATAGCTGTGCATATACGTCGGAAGAACTAATAATCCCATCTGCGAAATATACATAAATCTTCCGAGCAAGTCTTCGGCCAGTACAGCAAACGACAACACAGCATGCTTATGCAGATGCGTCTACGCATCGGAATTGGCTTACAAAAAAGATTTCAGAATTTTAAAAAATTGCTTCGACGGTCCACTGTCTTCATTGCAATATTTTCTTGGAGAAAGTACACAAAAAAAAGTAACCAGACCTCCAGATAAGAATGCGTAAATGACATATAACTTGGTTTCTTAACAACAAACACTTGTCTTGGGTACTCAAAAGAACCGTCTCACCGTTCCGATGAGACGGTTCTTTTGAGCACCCAAAACACATGTTTGAACTGGAATCACACTCAAAACATCCGCTAATATTATCTGCGTCGTGCAAAAAGCTCGAAACTTGGCAGCTTCCCGTTTCACGTGCAGATGTCAACATATACATTATGTACATGAGAGGTACATCACATGTCAGTGGATCTCCAGTGTTGTTGTTTTTTTGTTGGTGGTATTCATTACTAGAATCGCATTGGATATGCGGTTCTAACGAGTTCTCAAACTATGGTTATGTTAGTGTAGATATACGTAAGAAAAGGAAAGTATGGTTTAAATATCGTGACATATACTGCTCATGCACGGATCCAGAACGTTTTGTCCGAGGGGGTCCAACTTTGACAAAGGTTTTTTAGTTGATGAGAGGATCAAAATACCACTATCAGCGGGCCATCATCGGCCCGCCAGCGAAACGCCATTTAATGCCGTTTCACTGGCGGGCTGATGAGTGCACAAAATTAAATGCTGGCTTGATAGATTTGTGATTTTTCAGGGAATCCGGACCAGCATTGCTAAGAAACCCTATATTTTTGTGATTTTTCAGAGGGGGTCCGGACCCCCTGCCCCCCCCTCTGGATCCGCCCATGCTGCTTCATGTAATTTGTGGTAGCTACAGGATAATATTGCACGTTTTTTGTGGCCTGTCGAATCTGTAAATTAACTCAAGGAACACTATCAGAGTAACAAATTATAATCAGGACCATTACTGAGTAGCTAAGGCTCTAACAGCGTGCGCAAATGCGCACACGTCTGAGCTTTTGCAGAAGCAACAACAACAACGTCGATTTCGTGTCTGCGTGCGCAAATGCGCACACGTCTGAGCTTTTGCAGAAGCAACAACAACAACGTCGATTTCGTGTCTGCGTGCGCAAATGCGTACACGTCTGAGCTTTTGCAGAAGCAACAACAACAACGTCGATTTCGTGTCTGCGTCTTCTAAACGTTTTGAATGCGTTTTGCTCTATACAGCGAGACTGAGCAGACTCGTTTGGGCTTTGTTTTGCTCGCACTAAGTGCAATAAAGACCAAGTCAACGTCTTCTAAATGCACTTATGTTTTGAATGGGAATAGCAAAAGCACTGGCGAGACTGCTCAAATGGACAGACTCGCTTCGAACATGCAATGAAAACCAACATCGATTGTTCACGGTAGGGAGATTTTTTAATTAATTGTCTCCCGACGTTTATCAAATGAGACTATTAAAATGAGTTTGTCCGTTAGTGAAATGAGGGGTACTGTAACTTAATGAGCGCAAACCACCTCCCACCCCCCCCCCCCCTTACAGGTTTAGTACGATCTTTTTGAAACTTCACAGATGTTTTGTCCATGGACTGAGAATATGCATTTGGTTTGGTTCATTATCGTCAAATTATTTTTTCACTTTTTTCAACTTGTGAACTTTTAACTTCTGCCAATCTCGGATACAATGTGTAGTTATTTGTGAGCGTAACTCCTCTTCAATTTTATTCCGTCTTTAGGAAACTTCGCAGATCTTTAGTATATGGTCTTAAACGTGCATCGTGCATGTGGTTTAGGCATGATCTTATAGTTATTTTCCACACTAGACCTTTCACTTCTCGCACAAGCGAAGTACATAGGGAAAAGAAATATTAAAAAAGATATTAGGTATCTAGTCTAATTTGATAGTCCGGCATGACAGAAATGCTTTAAATCTTAACTTAATTTCAAAGCCGAGGAGTCTTGCATCAAATAGCGTTTCATCTGGGTCAACATTGTCTGCTAAACAGAGGGGTTAGAATTGCCTCTGCAATGCGTCGCTAACGAGTTTCCTCAAAATATGGTTGTGTTATGTTGAGAAGAAAAAGACAACATAACTTCGAAATAAAAGTAAAGTTTATTGTAGAACCTCAATTCGTAATCGGTGCTCAAAATGATCGCATGTCAAAGGTAACAAGCTGGCGAAATGCGATGTGAATTTTGTCACGTACGCTTCTGTTTCACGTGCAGGTGTCGGCATACTTCATGGGGAGAAAATCTGGACAAATAACGCTGATTTTCAACGCTTTTCTAGTATAACTAGCACATTATCGTGAAAAGCCTGCGCTATGCTACTGATCGTTTTCGACAGTTTAAACGTGTCCTCACCTGTTAAGCGCGAGTGTAATGTTTATATAACAGTGCAATAAAATACACGCTGCGACACCGTGGCTATTATTGGATCCACCGTGAATCGGTCACCAGTCTCGTTCTGTCGGTGGATGTCAACGTGTCGTCACCGTGGCGACACCGTGCGTCACTCTAGGTCACCTCCACCGTGACTAGTGGCGAATGGTAATTACTCGTTTGGTGTACGGTATTATACAATAAATGTATGTTATGCATTCCCTGCCATTTTAGACCATTAAAACGTTGACGTTACGGCTGGATCATGTGAAATTGCTTAACGTTCTGACGTCACTTCCCATTAGCCAGTCAATATTACCTCGTGTCGCGTGCTTTGCAACGTCACGTCCGGCAAACCATGCAACATGTAGTTTTATTGACTCGAGTAGATATGCATCTGGGCCATTCAGAATATGTTTATTTATAGATTATATAATAAAAAAAAATATAAAGCTCAAAAATGATTATTATCAGTTTTCCCCATTAAACATAAGTTTTGGGCACGTAAAAGAATCATCTCAATGGGACGTTTCTTTTAAGAACCCAAAACATATGTTAAATTGTTGATAAAGACAGTTATTAAAAAAGAGCATGAATGGGCCCAATTCCAAATCCAGTGAGCCCAAAATACATTTCGAAATAGGGAGTATTTTTAAAAATCAAAGCTCGAATTTTCGAGGTTCTACTGTATCTAGAGACATGTCACGAGAAATCCTGGCTTTTGGGTTTCCCCACTAGTCGTTTCCCCTACTAGTCATTTCGCCCCCAAGGTCTGTTCGCCCCTTCTATATATAAGAAGTTCTGTCGTGTCCAATCTGGGTCTAAACTGTTTGCAAACGACAAAAATTGCCGCTAATATTTTGAGTTAAAACGTATTTTAAAGTCGCGAAACTTCATTATAATTGCTCGTGAAACTTGCATGCACAACAATCTAGTTGGGTTAGATGCCGATATATTGTTTCATCTACATCCCTACATAAGATATATGAGCTGCAATGGCTCTGGCAAGACTGTATAGAGGCACAATGCTCCAATAGGAGCGAGCCATGCAGTACGAAGAGAAAATAAAATTGAGTTTGAATTTCAGTGCATGTTTCTGACTACGCGGTTTTCAATCCTGTAGAATACTTCTTGAAGGAAACTAAATAAAATTAAGCAAAGAAAGAAAAACTTAGCAATGTTCCATTATTCTTTTTTATATAAATCTAAGTTATTAACTTAAATGAATAATATGAATCTTTTGCACAGCGCAGACGGGTGTTTTATCAGGTCAAGCTCAAACCAGCATGCCCAGCTACAGGGACTAGTAAAAGTGAAATTTAGGTTCTCGCTAGTTAGCTATCGAATTTAGTCTGATCAGACTGCGCCGATGCGAGGCTGTTTTGCGCATTTGTTTCAAATATGCATCCAACAACATAGTGTTTTCTAGCATGTAGGCTCATATTTTAACATGCTACCCAGATCGTATTGTTTGCGGTCTTATTGAATATAAATTAAAGAACACTTAAACAATACATCATAGAACCAGGGAGAATAAAACTGTAACGATACTCTAAGCCATCAATTTAAACATGTGTTTTGAGTGCTTAAAAGAACCGTTTCAATAAGACGATTCTTTTTAGTACCCACAACAATATTTGGGTTGGGCGAGACCAAAACTTTTGTACGGCATTTTTGCAATGACTATAATGATTAATACATTTTTGAAATATTGCTAAATGCTATGTTTCTGCAATGTAAAATTTAATCCTATTGAGTTATGACCGTGTAAATATCGGCCGATTTTAAGAAAGTTGTGGAAATCGGCAAAAATGGCTTCAAAAATACCTCTTTCACTCTGACGAATAAAGCTTCAAACATGGCTATGTCTGTTTCTCGATTTATAGTTATTCATAAACTTAGATGTCCAACGAATCATAATTATTGTTTTTATATAATTTCGGTGTTTATAAAGGTGTTAAAAGTTGAGCTAAACAATAGATAAAGTACGCTGTGTATTCCAAAACAGCGGTAAAAGCCAATCGTTTAGATAAATGATATCGAGTTTCCCTCATTTACCTGTGTTAGATACCCGGCAGTGTTATTTGAGTTGAGTAATGGTATTTCATTGGAGTTTCTAGTCACTCTTTTATAGGTCACTGTTATAAAGTATATTTTACAAGATAACACTAGTTATATGCATAAAACAGATAAGAATAGCAGTCAGGTGGTGCCACATGCTGCTCTAAACATGTATGTTTTAATTAGCATATACTGCCACAGAGGAAATACATGCTGTGCGTTTATAGCCACTTAATTATCTTTAATGAACTGTATGGTTTGGGGGTCTCAAGGAAAATGTGGCATTGTTGTTAAGAGTGTAATAACATTTTGCTGATTTCATCATTTGTTAAATTGATGATTTTTCTATGTTGTAGATAAGAAGATAATAATAATAATATTAATAATAAAATTAATAAATTGTTTTCTGATGACTTTCCCCTTTCAAAGGGTTACAGTCAAAACGTCCCCAAGTCAAAACGTCCCCTAGTCAAAACGTCCCCGAATTGGTCAAAACGTCCCCATGCTAAAAATTGATGGTCAAAACGTCCCCAAAATGATTTTTTATTCTGTATTTTATGAAAAATTAGGCTTAACCTGGGATGTTTATATAAAACTGGTTTAGATAAAGTGTTTTTATCCAGATTCCATTCAGTTATTTCAGTAAAATAGCATCAAGAATGCAGTTTTTCCGACAGTCCTTCAATACACGATCCTCCAAATATTACATATATATTCACAAGCTTTTGATGATTTGCTTTGTGGTAGTTATCAGGCAATCACTTTGATTGTAAGTTTGGAGTAGTTATTTAATTTCTAGCAAAAACAGTAAGTGAGTATGATCAGGAAATACCACAATCACAAACTGCAGACAACCCCGTTGCACCGCGAGGAAGAGCCGCTCAACCATAACGAGACACCAGGAAGACAAATCAAGCAAAGCAATCCGCTCTCTCTTCCCCATCAAGATCAAATCTATTCAAAAAGTTTAGATCTAAATCTAGGTCTACACAGTATATAAAGCTGTGGTCAATAAAGCGTACAAACTGCCTCGAAGTCAGTTACAATGTATAGCCATTCAATAATCAATATTTTACTGTGATGAACCTATATTTACTATCCTAGTTGTCAGTCAGCGCAGAACAAACTCACATGATTGATGCTGATTGGATTTTATCAAAAAAGAAAGCAACGCCTTCATGTGCGTACATATCCAACGTGTCAGCTAAATTTGGGTGTCAAATATCATGTAAACAAAGACATCCTAAAATAAAACTTACATCCGCTGCCCCTGTCATGTATATTCTATGCAACAAATAAAATTGTTCATATTCCTCTATGTCTTGCCACCTTAAAAATGTTGACTTTTAAATTTCGTTGCCGTCTTTGAAATTAAATGAAAGATGGTTCTTCATGTGAAGATGATTCATTTGAAATATCAAGCCTTATTCTAAATGCTGTATACTGGGTCCGGGTTGAAACTCAATAAAAAAGAGTGCAAAAGCCATCATTGTTAGATCAAAGTGGTACTTTCAAAAGACAAGCGGTACTTTAGAGTTTTATGATCTCCAGACAAAATGATAAAACTCATAGCATCTACTCATAGCATCTACATTTAATACACGCTTGATGATGAGCATTTTTTCATGAGCCATACATATGAAGTTGATATGATGATGATGATGAGCATTTTTCATGGGCCATACATATGATGATGATATGATGATGATGAGCATTTTTTCATGAGCCATACATATGATGATGATGATGATGATGATGATGATTAGCATTTTTCATGAGCCATACAGATGATGATGATGATGATGATGATGATGATGATGATGATGATGATAATGATGATGATTAGCATTTTTTCATAAGCCATACATATGATGATATGATGATGAGCATTTTTTCATGAGCCATACAAATGATGATGATGATGATGATGATGAGCATTTTTTCATGAGCCATACATATGATGATGATGATGATGATGAGCATTTTTTGATGAGCCATACAGATGATGATGATGATGATGATGATGATAATGATGATGTGATGATGAGCATTTTTTCATGAGCCATACAGATGATGATGATGATAATGATGATGAGCATTTTTTCATGAGCCATACAGATGATGATGATGATGATGATGATGATGATAAGGATGATGATGATGATGAGCATTTTTTCATGAGCCATAAAGATGATGATGAGCATTTTTTCATGAGCCATACATATAATGATGATGATGATGATCATCATCATCATCATCATTTTTCATGAGCCATACATATGATGATGATGATGATATTCAGCATTTTTCATGAGCCATACATTTGATAAAATCTGTTACATTTCATTGAAACTTTTAACTGGATAGCTATGGTAACAAGAGTGACTGATCATTTGAGGCTGGACAAATGATATTACAAGAAGCTGTCATTCATCCAGGTAGCTTTGACAGCACAGTGTTTGAATAACACGGCCTCCAATCTCTGCCTCCTTCTCCAAAAAGAGCAGAACGTAAAGGGAGGCGAAGGCCCTTCCGGGAAGCAGGCAGTGGGCATAAAAAATGGAACACGGTAAGTTGTGTTGACACATTTTCAATCATAAGTAAATTTTCAGCGCAAAACTCGAAAATCTAAGAATGCTATGCTTCGGGCAATTGTTCAAGCTATCCGTAGAGCATGCTGTTTGCACATTTGAACTTAGTTTGTAAGCGTGAGAGATTTTCTCCCGTTGCACAGTTGTCCAAGAAACGGTGGTTCCCGCATGGTTTTGCCTTCTAACCAAACAAATAGTAGCTTTTGGACCCTTATTCATACTACCGAGGCCCCTCCACACCCATGTTGTCCCAAATGCAATTTTTCGAGATATTTCAATGATAATTGAGTGATTTAGAGCCAAATTTCTTTAGGAGCAGGAGGCGAAGGGCAGGAGAAGGAGGCTGGGAGAGGAGGAGCAGGCGGCGATGATATCAAAATTTGCATTGATTTTGCTTATTTTTAATAATACACTTATCCAATCTATATCAAACTTGCAGAATGCAGAAAAAATTAAAGTACCCCACCCCCCTGGGATTCTTATATGTGGGGGCTAAATTTTACAATGTCATGATCGATAAAGATAGTCACCAAGTGACGCGACCATATGCTCGCGATTATCCATATGTACAAACTATAATGCTGTAGTGAGTCACGTGTAAAGTGCCCGCATGACGCTACTCGCGCGCTCGTCTGCACACTACATAGATACTTATCATAAAAATTTTAAACGACATTTTCAATGAATCAAGCCTAAATGCAAAAGAATATTTCTGTGTGGAACAATTTTATTTGTTACTCTTGTTATAAAGTGATTAATAACCGCACCTATCAGATTGCACGGATGTGCAGTTTGGTCTGGGCCTTTCTACAATTTTTTATGAAGCCAATTTGGATATTATATACTTTGTATTGAGCGACAGGATCAGACTGCATGAATGCGCAGCCTGGTCTGCGCCTTTTTTGTTCGCAGTCAACATGGTCAACTAATTCAGGTTTTCTCGCAACATGTCCCTCCTGTTATGAGAAAAAGTATATATTTTAGTAAATGTGTATCTGATAAAAAAGATAAAATTTAAAGAAATATGTATGTTTATATACATGATATACTTGTGTTGTTATGTCAGTTCATGTCGTCCTAGACCGTGACTTATTGCTCTTGCACCTTATTAATTATCGGTCATACGGAGCCAAAGTCGGTATATAGTATTTACTCTTTACATGCTGGTGTCTTATGCTGATAACACTGACCTGACATAACATATGATTATCTGGACATTATGATGGTATTCCCGAACCAGTCTTTTAAAAATGTTATTTTGAAAAGGGAAAGCGGACAACAAAACACGCGAAAAACTATTATGCTTTACGTTGATCTATAGCAGCATGAACATAAAATACCCTATCAAATCATCATTTCAAACTTTCATACATTAGTACCAGACACTAAAACAAGCTTATCTTTGTTAGAATCCCATATTTCTTCGAAAATCGCCTTTGAAAAATGGGGACGTTTTATGGGGACGTTTTGACCAATCTTTTTTTTCGTGTTTGGGGACGTTTTGACCAATTCGGGGACGTTTTGACTAGGGGGCGTTTTGACTAGGGGACGTTTTGACTTGTACCCTTTCAAATAATCTTATAAATATTAACTCTTTAATTGCTGAATTTATAACATGGAATTTCTTCAATGGGTACCCCGGGGAACTCTATATATTTATCAATGAGTAATTTGCGGTGCGATGAATCTAACCGAAATCACCAAGAAAAATGTAGGAAATCACCATTTTATTGTCAATTTATTGCCATAATATGATAAGAATTTGAGTATAATAAATTGATTTCTACTTTGAATTATAATATGCCATGAATAATGAGTACTATTTATTACATTTAATTTCACCAATATACATTTGTATCTACATTTCTCATATTTTAATGGTGATTTTAGTGAATTCGTTCTGCTCTGGATTAAAAGTGAAATTATTTTTTATTCTTTATCTTTTTGAAGCATTATTAAAGTAACCTTATTATTAGACTTATTCTTGTCATATTATGGTATAAAATCAACAATAAAATTGTGATGTCCTATTATTCTCTGGTGATTTCTCTGTGTGCTGCATTTATAAATGAAATTATTACATGGTTTCCCCATTTTTTTCAAGTAGAAATAAGTTTATCAAACTAATTCTTATCATATAATGACATTAAATTGACAACGAAATGGTGATTTCCTATTTTATTCTGGTGATACTGTGATTTCATGGTGATTTCGGTTAATCGTCGGACCTAGTTATTTGCTTATAAAAGAATGCAGCAAAAATTCTAAGAGCAATATTGGCAGTCTGATCTGGGACTATATGTTTGCACATGCTTGTTCTGTCTTGGTTCTTGCAAATAAAGAGTTAATAGCAACCAACCGAACGAGTGTTGGCAGCCAGAGGCTGCCAACACGAGAGTTGGTTGCTTTTACGATTAGACATGCTTTTTCAGTGACATACCCCACCCACTTCTACATACTAGGCCATAATTTTTCGACCGTCAAAGCAACTTCCGGCTACTGGAGCCTGGAGGTTGTTTCCGGTGTATTTCCGCACTGAATACAACTATCTTGCTAAATTAAACACTCAGAGCAATGCTTCCATCGCCACTTGTTAGAAATAAAACAAACCTTATTCTAGAAGATCTGTTGCGATTTTTTTTTCCAAACGGAAACCCCTCCGACAAACTTTTCATTTCCATTTCGACGGATCATAACACATGAAATAAGTCACATCAATACTGCTGTCTTTTTTGCGACAACACCCTTTCCGTCACAAACTATTTTATTTTCGCTTGATAAAACGTCCGATAAAACATGTGGAAGCGATATCCTTAACTTCCACTTGCTGTCAATTCATTGTTGTTGTTTTTGCAATCCATTGCGTCATTTAAAATGTAAATGACGTCACGTCATTGTAACACAAAGGACAAACTCCCCAACAGTTGCCAACGCCCCAGACTCGGGACCAAATTCGGGGAGCATCAAAATCATATCTAAAATGCAAAAATCAACCTGTAATTGGATCACAAGTTCATAAAAAAGTGACAGAAAAAATAATTTGACGATAATGTCCAAAGCACATGACATGCACATCTTCAAACCATGAGCAAAACATCTGAAGAGTGAGTTTTCATGCAAGGATCCAGAGGGGGAAAGGGGGTCCGAACCCACCCCCAGGAAAATCACAAGTTATTTGGATTCTTATACTTTGACCCCCCCCCCCCGGGTAAACATTGAACCCCCCCACCCCCCCCCCCCCCGAAATGTTGGACCCTCTCTGGAGTCTTGGAAAATAATTGTAGTTTACTTTACAAAGAACCGTAAATTAAGTTGATAACTTAAAAAAAAAACTTGTGGCGGATGGGCCTGGATGGACCCCCCCCCCCCCCCCGCTCCCCGACGATATTTCCTGGGTCCGTGCATGCAGTATGATCAGGAAATACCACAATCTTACAATGCAGACCAACCCACAGTAACATTAGAAAGAGCCAACGACCAAAGCTTAGACGTCGGTAGGACAACTAAATAAAGCAGCCATCTCCATCTTCCTCGTCAAGATGTTTGCAAAACTAGAGAGGGCACAGAGGTATACATAACAAAGCAAGAACCAAAGACGGAGAATAAACAAATGGGAGGAACATTGATTAAACTGTGAATCAACTGTATGAGGAGTTGCGCTCACAAAATACCCATGTATTGTAAAGGCTTGTTTAGAGGGGGGGGGGGGGGTTGGGGGAAAGAGAGGGGGGGAGATGACAATATTCCTTGAAGTAAACAGGCAAGTATCCCTCATGAACTGGCAAATATCCCCATATTTTTTTTTCTGAATATCCAATATCCCTGACAGTAACAAATTATTGGACACAGTAGTAGGTCCTATACCATTATGGCATATCCATGGAGGTAAAATGTATAGCGTAAAGTCGGGTATATTCGGACAGACGGCTAATTTCGGACAGCAACCTTGTTTGTTTCATATTTCAAATACTGGAATAAAAATAAATTACCTAAGCAAATAGTGAAACTTCTGCTGTGACGGCTCATAAGGAGCCGTCTCATCTGGATTAGCACTACTTGCAAATGTGTGTCCGAATTTACCTGATGTCCGAATTTACCCGATTTTCCCCTACCGGGTCGTTTACACATGTAGTGAGGTAGAGTTATCCGGCGATGAGACCATGTGCGGATCCAGAGGGGGTGATAGGGGGGTCCGGACCCCCCCCCTTCCGGAAAATCACAAGTTATATGAGTTTCTATAGAAATTATCACTTGGACCCTGGACCCCCCTCCGCCCCTAGAAAAGTTGGACCCCCTCAATCCTTTGAAAAGTATAGTTTTCTCTGTAATAAAACCATTGGACTCCCTCTGTAAACTGTAAAATAAGTTGAGGACTAAAAGAAAACAAACAAAAAAAACGTTGTCCAGGTTGTTTTCTGGCCGTCAGACTACCCCCCCACCCTGACAAAAATTCCTAGATCCGCGCATGGAGACTATGCATTCTACCAAAGATCACCAGCCATCGGCCGATGCGCGTTCATAGACGTATACGTGTTTTGTGTGCCCAAAAACTTACTCTTCGATCTCTGGATTTAGAGGCCATCTAAACAAAAAACATGCCATGTAATGGTGTTAACATAAGGTCCTCAATGCAAGAAAACTTGTCTTTGGGGCCGAGGGTGTTAACAGCAAAGGCGCTGACCGGCGCGGGCCGATCTGCGCCTTTGTTATTCGCCTTTTGGAAAGCATCATATCTGAATTTGCTTCAAGCGAAATTTTAATTTTCCAGCTAGTCACCGTAGCTGAGCAAGCTGGTTTGAATCTTAATAAGACCGCGTTTGTCGCATCGAGGCCCATATATTTTCTATTAGGAAGAGGCTATTTACAGTTGACTGTCAATAGCCAAAAAACGTTAAAATGGCTATTTACAGTTGACTGTCAATAGCCAAAAAAACGTTAAAATGGCTATTTACAGTTGACTGTCAATAGCCAAAAAACGTTAAAGTGGCTATTTACAGTCAACTGTCATTAGCCAAAAAACGTTGAAATGGCTATTGACAGTCAACTGTAAATAGCCATTTTAACGTTTTTTGGCTATTTACAGACAAATCAGATATTTTCATTGATGTTGACTTTATATTCGAACATTTGGTGGACAATTTCAAGTACAGATGAATATTAAAGTCAAATGAATGTGTTTCTTCCATAATTAGTGCATTTCGTAAATCGTATTTGAGCCTGGCATGTGAGTTTTGGGTATTTGACGCATGCAAAAAGTTAAGAAACACGCAAGCTTGTGCATCTACACAGACGCTCCATTGGCATCGCTGTTCGTACGCATAAGTAGAAAACGATTCATATAAGAGTCAAACATCTCAAAAAATGTACAAGTATGTATTGGCAGTCAGGTGATTGGCAATTATTCTATGATTGTGACATTTCCTGATCAAGATTATAGAGTTCAGACTTCTTACGTGTAACATATATTCCAAGGTTTCCTGATCAGACACCACATTCTGCGAAATCTGATCTGGATCTCGACTGTTTGTCTATATCACATGGATGTATATATAGCTACTTTGACTTGTTTATAGCACAAGTTGTTTTTGTTCCTCGGAGTTACACGTACATGTACTAGGTCTGATTATGTCTGAAATAAGCAACGCATTTGAACATTTTATTGTTTTATTAATGAAATCCGATTCACATTTTCTAAATAAAGGCGATTCGTGTATATCAACTAACAGTACATGTATGTACATTTTAACCATTGAGCCCATTTATATAGCTCCTGGAAATTTAACACCGAAATAACCCTCAGAGTTTCTCTAATCAGTTTCTAGTCATATGCCGTGGTTACTTAAGAGAAACATCTCAGTGATACGATTCATTTAAGTAAAGCCCCAGTTACACTGTCACGACTCAAGCCCCGATTCCCCACGACTTATCCCGATTTGAGACAGATGGTAAAATCGGGGTGCATCGGGATGCGTCGGGATGGAAAAAAAGAAATTCCAGCATCAATACGATGTCTCACGATGCTCCTACGGTGTCTGCACGAATCATCTTCGGATCCACTACGACTCGTGGCGGCAGCGCTACGATTCACCACGGTGGAGCTACGAATGCTCACGATGCCTCCACGATTCGATACGGTGCTAGTACGATTCAAGCCGGTAGCGCTACGGTAGCGCTACGGTAGCGTCACGACCTCCCACGAATGTGCACGATTTAGTGGTTGTCATGCGACAGACTTAGGGGGGAGGGGTTACTCTTATTTTTTCTCCATATGTAGGCCCAGGCCCAGCATCTACCGTTCACCACCCCCCCCCCAAAAAAAAAAAAAAAAAAAATATCAGGAATTTCAAACCCCCCCCCCCCCCCCCCCCCCCGCAAAAAAAAAAAAAAATAATAAATTCTAAATTTTAGCAACTAAAAAAATATTCCCCATTCTGTGCATTGACCTTAAAAAAGACCCTAAAATTCATATAAATGGCCCCTAAATATAGTCCAATATTGTGATGACCCCCCCCCCCCCCCCCCCCCGCCCCCCAAAGAAAATATTCACAAAATCTTAATACCCAAAAATTATTCATTTTTTTCTGAAAACCCCAAAATATATTAAAATTCAGAATTTTGAATCCCCCAAAATAACCAGAGCCTACGTATGCATGAAAATATCAGAGTAACCCCCATGGGGCGACAGTTTGCCAATATCATTATCTCTTCAACCTTTGACAAAGTCAGTCATGCCATCAAAAAGAAAAGCTGCGGGAAAATCAAAACAGTAACCGGACCCACGGGCTAGGCTCAGTCCTGTCTCAAGTCCAGTGTCATGTCCAGTTGTGTCAGATGACTTCCAGTTCAAGCTGCAAATTCGCAATTTAAAGTCGCTGGACATAATCCATGATGCGCTGCACTAAAATTGAGCCGTGACATGTGATTTCCAACAATGTGGCATTTTGCATGTGTAGACTCAGACGAGCTTGTGCAGCCTCCTTTTAAGCTTAGAAACTCCAAATTATGTTCGGTCACGGTTGCCTAAGGGTCATAAACTATTCAAGCGACTAGCAAATGCTCTGATCAGACTGCGCGTACACGCAGGCTGGTCTGAGCCTTTGCTGGTCTCACATACCACATTGTTGGAAATCTCATGTCGCGGCTCAATTCACTTTTGAAAATGATTTTCAGCAATGATACCTCTGTTTTTATACCAGAATCTTGTGTCAGTGATAACTCGATTCGCTACGAACGCACACGAACGCCCACGAATGACCACGAATACTACCACGGTACCACTAGGAATGATCCCGATCCCGCTACGGTAGAGCTACGATTTAGGCCACGCCCACAATCCAACACGATTCACCCCGACGAGTTTAACGGTTTAAACTCGTCGTAGCTTTGTCGTGGAGGTTGCCGAATCACCAGGAGTCTTCACGAATCACCACGGTACTACTAGGATTCGCGCCGATGTCTCTACGGTGCTGCTACGACTCATGCCGATGCACCACGACTTGATAAATCGGGGTGAGTCGTAGCTCCGTCGTGGCCAAAATCGTGACAGTGTAACTGGGGCTTAACATCAGCATATGCTTTTTGCTGTCGTCTTCTCGCCGAAACCATTAAGTTTTAGTGAGAGGCGACGATTCGGTAAGCAAAAGTGATAGAACGACCAGCTGTACTAATAAAACTATGCTGTTCCTGAATAAGGGAACGTCTCGATGAGACGGTTCCTCTGAGTAACTCCAGCATATCCTGTCGGCAGAATTTGAGTCTGTATATGCATCTAATATGACACCATTGCAACGCAGAGTACATTGATACTGTAAACCAGTGTCCCGAAATCATTCTTCCGCGATGTAGAATTTGCAATATGTAATCTCTCTTATACTGTATTTGCGGTTGATTATAGTTGGGGGGGGGGTGTTCGAGGGACATCTGTATTAAACGCTTAAGTTATTTGTGTACGGTCTTTAAATACCTTAAATGAGACAGCGGTACGCTTGTAAGAGTTATTCTTGATTCGATCATTTTATTGTAGATAGCTGTTCCAAGCTTTTTGAAACTCTGGTATCATTTTTTTTCGAAAAAAAAAGTAAATTGTGGAAAAACCTTTGATATGAGTTTAGACATTGTAGTAAACAATTGTCCAATAATAAGGCTTAGTCGTGAGAAAACCGGATTTTGTTGCATGCAGTCTCTTCTGGTGATAAGGTTTTCAAAACGATTGGACCTAGATCTGCTATGATGAAATGGTGGTCCTTATCTCGATCTACACTGCTAAATACTCCGATAGTATGCCTGAATGTATTTTTCGACTCATAATCACACGCTGGATAGGAGGCAATCGAAAACTCTAATACTGTCGAGGAACGTAGATAAAATTGTTAGAAACAGTTTTCGATTGCCATTATCGTCTGACTGGCGACAAATAGCAATCGAAAACACTGTTTCTATCGAGTTTTGATCCCCGTTCGTCGACTGTTTTGAGCGTTTTTATAGCCGCCTACGCGGTGTGATTTACATAAAATCTTACTTTAAAACTCTACTCTCTTGTAAGTCGTTTTTTCAATTAAAACCATAAAGACCAGTGTTTTATGAGGATTATGATAAGACAACAAGCCGCAGGGTATATTTTCACACCTAACCATCGCATATCATCGCGTCTTTCTGGTAAACAGCCGAAGTCTATCGACTGTCACCAGCTTGAGACGGGTGAAGTGTACGAATATTCTACCTGTTAGAAAACATTGTTCGACATGGCGAAACTATGGCGGGAAACTCAGTCCGCATTTTCCATCTTTCAAGATTATTTTCCATTTTCCACCTTTAAAACTTATAGCTCATTCGAATAATGTAAAGTATTAGAAACACCCATGGATGTTGCATTAACAAGGGTTTTCAAATTTAATACCAGGCAGTGCGCACGTCAGCATCCAGAGTACCTGCTTGTGTCAGCTTTGATAACCTATGCAAACAGTTTGTGCCTCTGAATCAAACTTTTTGCCACAATGTGTTGAAGGCACCTCGAAAGTACTTATAATCAGATGTTCCAAAGGACTTTTTTGGAGGGGAGGGGGCGAGATATTGAGAGAAATCAATGGCTGGGATCATCAGACATCGATGGCTAAGATCAGTGCGAGCATATGCTCAATCTGGTCACGGTCATTGCGATCTTCTGAGTGCATAGGGAAACAATGTTCAAGGCATCAACAATACGTCGTCGAAAATCATAAAAGTACAAAACAATGAGTTTCGGATAAACCGCGCAAGTGCACATTCTGCTCGAGAACCTTGCATATGGCCAATGATGCCTCATTCAAGTCTCCTCTCCTGAATAAAGGTTGTCACACCTCTTAATCCGACACGCCGCGTCAAGCACCGCGGGAGTTTTATTGCCTCCCGGTGAAGTACACTAATCCTGTTTATTGGGGCAGATTAAGCTTTTGGGTTATACTTAAGTGAAAATAAAAATAGATTATATGAAAAGATTCTATTCCACTAATAAACCTCCACCGCAACCCCCCCCCCCTCCCAAAAAAAAAAAAAATAAAAAAAAATGAAAGTATCCGTTTATCTCGAAATTACAAAAAATAGTCTCGAAAAATGTGCAAAATATTAAACCTGTGCATATTGCACAGGTTTTATTTCATATTTTGCACATTTTTGCACAGGTTTTATATTTTGCACATTTTTCGAGACTAAATGTTTTTTAGCAAAGGCCTTCAGGTGTAAACCTTTTACAAAATATAAATAAATTTCAACAGGCCGAAAAGAAAATTAATAATGAAAGAAGAAAAGAAAAAAAATGGATGGCTGTCTCAATGAAGAGCATGGTATATATACCACATGGATCATCTCTGCGAGACATCCATACTTTGTATAAGGGAGCAGAGAAGGTTCTGATGAGTCATCGCATATGCCGACACGCTTTCGATTTCCAGGCTCGAAAATGCGTGAAGTATTAAGTACAGCTCTTGCTAAGCACCATGCAAATGGCGATACATCCATGGTTACAGAAATTGTAAATTTGTGTCCTATCATGTAGTACTTGTCACCAAACACAGACTGGTACAATATTTCTTTGATTGGAAGCTCGTTGCCATGGCAACCAAAAATTTTCAATTTTACCTCATTTTCCAGTGTAAATGCTACAAAAAAGCTGATTTTTGGTTATTTTGATTTACCAAGAGTTTGTGCCGTGGTAGTAGAATAGTTAATTTGGTATATCAGTTCTGTAGATTGATCTTGGCTTTAATAAATGATATACTAACAATTGTATTATGATAATTCGTACACGAAAATCAAACTAGTATTGGGAGGTGGGGTACTTATAATCTGGATTTTAGCAAAATTATGAAAAATCAGCAAATTTCAAGATAATTTTTCTCCCATGACCATCCTAATGTAAGACAATGATGTATTTAAATCAATAAAGTGATATATGTTCTCAAACAAAAATGGAAGAAACCCGTGTGTTTTTTCTTCTCTAACATGCAATTGTGTTAAGGTAGCAGCAACCCTTTTCAAAATCTTAGAAATCGACCTAAAAGGCACATTTAAACATAATTTTTCTCCCATGACCATCCTAATGTAAGACAATGATGTATTTAAACCAATAAAGTAACGTATGTTCTTAAGCAAAAATGCAAGAAACCCATGTGTTTTTTCTTCTCTTGCGTGCAATTGTGTTGAGGTAGCAGCAACCGTTTTCAAAATCTAAGAAATCTGCCAAAATGGCACATTTTAACATAATTTTTCCCCCATGACCATCCTAATGTAAGACAATGATGTATTTAAATCAATAAAGTGATATATGTTCTCAAACAAAAATGGAAGAAACCCGTGTGTTTTTTCTTCTCTAACATGCAATTGTGTTAAGGTAGCAGCAACCCTTTTCAAAATCTTAGAAATCGACCAAAAAGGCACATTTAAACATAATTTTTCTCCCATGACCATCCTAATGTAAGACAATGATGTATTTAAACCAATAAAGTAATGTATGTTCGTAAGCAAACATGCAAGAAACCCATGTGTTTTTTCTTCTCTTGCGTGCAATTGTGTTAAGGTAGCAGCAACCGTTTTCAAAATCTAAGAAATCTGCCAAAATGGCACATTTTAACATAATTTTTCTCCCATGACCATCCTAATGTAAGACTATGATGTATTTAAACCAATAAAGTAATGTATAACCTTAAGCAAAAATGCAAGAAACCCATGTGTTTTTCCTCTCTTGCGTGCAGTTGTGTTAAGGTAGCAGCAAACGTTTTCAAAATCTAAGAAACCGGCAAAAATTGGCACATTTTAACATAATTTTTCTCCTATGACCACCCTAATGTAAGACAATGATGTTTAAGAACCAATAAAGTAATGTCTGTTCTTAAGCAAAAATGCAAGAAACCTATGTGTTTTTCTTCTCTTGCGTGCAATTGTGTTAAGGTAGCAGCAGCCATTTTCAAAATCTAAGAAATCTGCAAAAATTGGCACATTTTAACATAATTTTTCTCCAATGACCATCCTAATGTAAGACAGTGATATTTTAGAACCAATAAAGTAATGTCTGTTCTTAAGTAAAAATGCAAGAAACCCATGTGTTTTTCTTCTGTTGCGTGCAATTGTGTTAAGGTAGCAGCAACCATTTTCAAAATCTAAGAAATCTGCAAAAATGGGCACATTTTAACATAATTTTTCTCCCATGACCACCCTAATTGAAGACAGTGATGTTTTAGAACCAAT
This sequence comes from Loripinus fragilis, assembly GCA_964019695.1. Taxonomy (NCBI): domain Eukaryota; kingdom Metazoa; phylum Mollusca; class Bivalvia; order Lucinida; family Lucinidae; genus Loripinus; species Loripinus fragilis. Next base: position 31,641,390 of record OZ026527.1, read on the forward strand.
AAAGTAATGTCTGTTCTTAAGCAAAAATGCCAGAAACCTGTGTGTTTTTTCCTCTCTTGCGTGCAATTGTGTTAAGGTAGCAGCAACCGTTTTCAAAATCTAAGAAATCTGCCAAAATGGCACATTTTAACATAATTTTTCTCCCATGACCATCCTAATGTAAAACAATGATGTATTTAAACCAATAAAGTAATGTATAACCTTAAGCAAAAATGCAAGAAACCCATGTGTTCTTTCTTCTCTTGCGTGCAGTTGTGTTAAGGTAGCAGCAACCGTTTTCAAAATCTAAGAAATCGGCAAAAAATGGCACATTTTAACATAATTTTTCTCCCATGACCATACTAATGTAAGACAATGATGTTTTAAAACCAATAAAGTAATGTATGTTCTTAAACAAAAATGCAATAAACCAATGTTTTTTTTCTTCTCTTGCGTGCAATTGTGTTAAGGTAACAGCAACCGTTTTCAAAATAGAAGAAATCAGCAAAATGACACATTTTAACATAAAATTTCTATGATGTGTGAAATGTTAAAGTACAAGTGTAAACAAAATGAATAGTTTGACCACGGTGAGGGGCGGGGGAACACTTCAGTAATTTTTTTGATATTTTCTATATGTTGAATATGTGTAGCAAAAACAGAGTTTTTACCCATATCTTTAAATTGTTATTTGTCCAATGAGAAAAACACTTTTGTGGAAAATTCGAGAGTTGAACCTACTATCTTTTTCATGGAAAAAAATCATTTTCTTTGAAACTTTTATCCGGCCATTTTATGGGCAATCCTTCATTAAGACTGTCCGATGTCCTTTAAAAGCATGCATGCATTTTGTGTGCAATTGTATTAAATTTAAGGAATATGTATCAAACCACTTTCAAAATCTAAGAAATGGAGGAAAAGGCACATTTCAAGATATTTTTTCTCCCATAGTGGATAAACCACTCGGTTATAAACCAGGGGTTGTTGGTTTGATTCTTGGCTTCTCCAGTCTTTCCATGACCGTTATTGCTTAACTGTTGGTTGAACGTTGAACAGAATCACACTGTTTCATATTGGCGATCGATAACACTATAATTGCATTCTACTATACTACCGTTATGACAATCGAAAACCCTATTTTCGGCGATCGAAAATGTAGTTTTGATAAATCCGTGTCTTGGAGGTCGCCCTAACCCGTTGTGGTAAGTCTTGACATAGCTGAAAAAAGCCATGAAGAACGGAATTTTTGTGTTTAATGAGTTGTGCATGTGTTTTTTGGCAGGCCTGTTAGGGAGTATGTTAGGGGGGCTACATCTAGAATATTGAAGTTTGACGCAAAAGATAAATAAAATAAATAAATAATACTCAGTGTCTCTGGGTCTGGTACCGGGCATTCTTTGAGTTCGGTATCGGACACCTAGACACAGAGTCTCAGAGTCAGATGCCAGACCCGAGCCCCACCTATAAGGAGTGACCCAGGGTCTGGTAGTATGTGCATTGTCCAGCACATTGTTGAATAACTGGCTCAACCCACGGACTTGTCGTATTTTTTTTTGTCTTTGCCACATTGCACTTTCAATAGTTAGCAAAAAGCGATTGCAGGCACATTGTTTAATTGCTATCGTACCCGACAAAGATAATCCTAAAGCTGTGATACGATTTTCGCGAACAGTACAATTATACACAATTAACGACCAATCATCCTTGAAGCTGTGCAATTTTTCGAGTGAAACGCGCAGTCTTTGAAAGCTGCAAAGGGCAGAGTTTCTAACAAGACAAGCTCTACGATATCATGAAGTATCTTAACACTGTATTAGCGGCGGCATGAACATGAAATCCAGATGGATATGAAAGGAAAAAACCAGGTATATTTGATCGTCCGTCTGTCTGCCACTCCGTCCGTCCGTCTGCCAGGAACCTAGATCAGATTGCGTGATTGAAATATTTTTCTTTATTCCCAACCAATGAAATTGTTCTTTTGAGCACCCAAAAGCTGGATAAGAATTTATTCACAGCATACAGAACAGCATGATTACAGTAATGCTTCAGTTTGTTGCATATACCTAAATCATTGTACTTTAAATAATATGTTCCGCCCGTCAATGAGACAGTTCTTTCGAGCACCCAAAAGCTATGTCAAAGCTACATACATTATTCCGTTATTGTGGCGGTGTGCCGCGGTCCCTGCGCACGAGGCATAGGCTATATAGCACACACGGCACACCCAGTTTTATGCACCCACTTTGGCTTCAAAAAAGGAATTCGGGCTGTATCCTGCCCTTATCCTACGCCTATCTGCGTTAAGTAAAGGTGTGGGGCATTAATTAGTTTGAATTTTTGAAATGCTCTTAAACAGGTTTTAATCTTGTGGGGATTGACGTGACAATTTGTCTGCACATTGTCACCCCCACTGTTCCCGAAAGTGTAAGTTTTTTATTCCGCTTGGAAGGGCAAGGCGTTTTGTTATCGTTTGTTTAAGTTTGCCGCTCCCCTTAATGGTGAGCTATGTCAAGGCTAAGCATAAGACTCAAGAGTTGCTACTGTCGACCCGCCAGAGGAATGCCGTACTGGTGGGATGGGCCGATTTTTAGACAATACATAAACTTGTATTTGCCAAAATTAACTATTGACTTAGCAGACCCATATAACAGTATGCTAGAGATCGAGTCTTGCAACCATTATAGATCCAGTTTTAGTGTCTCTGTAGCACACATTGTGGATCCTTTTCAGAGCAGTTTGATCTTGGTCAAGACTGTTTGCATGTATGCAAAGTAAGTCATTTCTGTTTCCGCCTTATAATTTGTTAGTTACCTGAAAATTGGTAAAATATCTTAATAAACAGTGCAGACACTGATGAAATGCCACTGTTTGGGTCTTCACTGTTTGCCTAAGTACCTGTTTCCAGTACCCAGAATGAAAAGGTCAAGTATCCCTATAGTAGATATGTGTGTTTATCACTGTATTTTTGCACATGAATGACGATGTGGTCAATGTTCAAACAGAGCTCATATTGTTCAGGCTTCCGTTTATTTTGGTTGGATCCATTTAATGGTCCAGTTTGAGAGATAGTCAACCTTTCCCATGTGTGGAACACCTCCATTCAGTATAAATTGCCTGAACGTGAGAAGATAATTATTTTAGCCTTCCTCTATTTTTATAATGCATAAATATGACACCAATTTAAAATATTATGGGTTTTTTTACTTCTTATATTTTATTATTGTTTTTTAGTGATTAAAGGCTTGCAGTCAATGGCATCTTTGGTAGAATATAAAATTATAAAATATTTAAAATAAAATTATTGTAATTTGGAATAAATATATATATATATTAAAACAAGCAAATAATCACCTTGGAATTACAAAACTTGCTAAATTAATTTCAACAAGGGAGCTAATTCAAAAACGGCAAGGGAGGGCAATTGCATAATTTTTTACCGATATTTTTCTTACTTGAGTTCTTACTTGAAAGTATGTGCATGAATTACTGGTTAACCGCTTTTGCCTCATAATTATTTGTAATGGATGATTTGCAGTATTATGGAAGAATTTTTAAATCATTTGTTATGTATTTGAAAAGAGGGAAGATCACCCTCTATAAAATAATAAAAAATATATATAGATATGATAGATCTAGTAAATGATTTCTAAATTGGGCATTTTCAGAACCAGCCTTCCGGAGTTCCTGGACATAGAACCACAAAAAGCATAAACCCACCCGGCCAGTACTGGTACACCACAAAAATACTCTTTTAAAAAAGCTGCTATACTTGTTAGGGATCCCTCATTAAATAAATCAGGAGTAATATAAAATAATTTAATTTTTGGATAATTAAGGAGTTAAAACCTATATTACAGTGTTACAAATAATTAGAAAAATAAACTGTTGTTTTTAGCATAGATCAAAGAAATTATTTTAAAATAGTTATAGAAATTATAATGTTTTCGTTTCAAATTGACGATTTCTCCCGAATATTAAGGGAGGTATCTCCATGACAACTGCATTTTAGCCTTTTTACCATAGATAACCTAAAAAACACACGGGTTTGAATTTTGAAATAAGAAAACAAAGGCTGTTGCCATATAATAGACCCAGTTTCATAATAATAACAGGACCATCATGAGAGAAAATTTAACTTCAACTTTCATAATGGAACCCTATGGGAATTTCATCTCAAATGATGATTTTTAATCCATCGATAGCATTCTTCTACAAAATCGTTTACCAGTAGAAGGGGTCATTTGACTTATTTTAGGACATAATCAATTGGGAAAAACAAGAAATGTTCATTTTTGTAACATGCGATGTATCACCTTTTGCAGGTTTTGCATGGTTCTTAGCAAGAGCTGTACTTAAATAAACAAATCCCTGTACTGGCCCTCGTACATAATTTTGGGACTGGAACTAATTGCCAAACACTTAGCTGTCTCATGACAACTTGCATGTACACAACATCAACAGGCAGTATAGATCAGAATCAGACAGCTCATATAGGACTTATCTGTTATAATCAGATCATGACTCATTCTTGTTTGATATATAATTAGTCAAAAGAACGGTTACGATCATGAGTTTGACGAATAATTGAGTACACGGAAGACCCAGATGAGATGTCTATTAAAGTAAAGTATTATTAAATGCCAACACGGAGCCTATTTCGGATCCGTGATGCCAAATAGTTTCAATCCAGATCTGGACGGATATTTTTTTAAACAAAAATTTTGTGAGAAAAGTTTCAAAGTCTTAAAATCACCAATAAAGACAAGGCTGCTCGTGTCACTCAGTAATTCTTCTTACTTTGCACTTAAAGTCATATCAAAATAATGCTAGGAAGCTCAAGATTAACTGCTTACCACATCTTTGCAATTAGTATGTTTGATGTCTTGATTCTCTTTTTCCGCTAACGGAGCGGGAAGTCGTTGATTCGAAGCCGCACTATCATGAAAAAAAATGCTTCAACAAAAGCCAAAATAGGATTTCAGCTAAATAAAGGGATAAGTAAATAAATTTGATATAACAAATAATTTCCCCCTGTATCCCAAATAAATAACGACACTGACTGTCATTAGCCAAAACACGTTAAAATGGCTATTGACAGTCAACTGTAAATAGCCAAAAAACGTTAAAATGGCTAATGACAGTCAACTGTAAATAGCCATTGTAACGTTTTTTGGCTATTGACAGTTGACTGTCAATAGCCATTTTAACGTTTTTTGGCTATTTACAGTTGACTGTAAATAGCCACTTCGTTTCTATTATTATGGTTTTGGAGACAAAAATTTGTAGGAGTGCTTGTTGCGAAGCTGGCTTGTTTGTCGAAATGAAACGGAACACAAGGTTGTTGTAAAAGGGCATTTATTGTAAAAATGCCAGAGATAGTTGAAAGTAAACAGTCTGAACTATTTTGCAATGAACAGATGATAAAAAGTGAATTTCGGCAAATGTGGGCAAATAAAAAGCGCTGTGGGCCTCCTTGTCAGCTTTTAGCTGCCAATTCATGGCGCTTTTTATTTGCCCACATTTGCCGAAATTCACTTTTTATCATCTGTTCATTGCAAAATAGTTCATACTGTTTACTTTCAACTATCTCTGGCATTTTTACAATAAATGCCCTTTTACAACAACCTTGTGTTCCGTTTCATTTCGACAAACAAGCCAGCTTCGCAACAAGCACTCCTACAAATTTTTTTCTCCAAAACCATAAATGTTTTTTACGCCAGGTAAAAGATTTTATGGTTTGAGACTATCACGCAGTCCACTGCTGATAGGCAACCTTGACCATAGAGCTTATCAGCAGTGAAGGAATTCCATTATCCAATCAGCGTTCTCCAAAATCAATTAAGCTATTTGCATATCGGTATCACGCACTCAGTTTTTGGAATTGTCAGAGGTAAGACCTCGTTTCTATTTATTTTGCTCAAAAATCCACCTCCTTCCCTCACCGCCACCTTATTTCTGTTAACACTGCATTTCAATTATTGGCTCAGAGTGATCATATCATCTACATTACCATGTATATAATGTATCATTAGCTTATTGTATTGCTTTCTTGTACACTCTAACTGATGTCAACATGTAATTCAGTTCATTAATTTTGTTATCTTATTGCATACCATTGAGTCTATATATAGAACTACTCAGGGGTACATCCTAAGACAGATCCCCTGTTCCCCAGGGGTACAACCTAAGACAGATCCCTTATGCTCGCAGGGTTCAACCTAAGACAGATCCCTCATCATTTTGGGGTACAACCTAAGACAGATCCCCTCAGGTGTGATATGTTACGGCGCTTTTTATTTGCCCACATTTGCCGAAATTCACTTTTTATCATGTGTTCATTGCAAAATAGTTCATACTGTTTACTTTCAACTATCTCTGGCATTTTTACAATAAATGCCCTTTTACAAAATGAGCATGGGTGACCAGGGGCTTTTGCCCTACACTTACACAAATAGTGAAGTCCTAATGCAATTAACCATTGGTTGGTTGCAGTTAGGTCGCACCTATTTCATATTATCTCATATTATCATGCTAATTAGTATAATGATCTTCGCCAGCTTGACTGGTAATAAAACTGGTCCAACTGATATTTGGTCCAAGGAATACACCTCGTCTGGTCCAACTAGTAATTACTTGGACCGGTCCAAGGTCCAATGGTCCAAGTGAATTGGTCCAAGGAATACACTGACCCTCTTTCTTGAGGGAAGAATCCTAGCTCATTTTCATACTTTCATTATTTTATCACATGTATTTTGCCTTTGACTGTAAATCTGATAGGATTTTGTTTTTAGAATCGCCTGCAGTGATCGCCTTCTACACACCTTCCGTGCGTGAGAGAAACCGTGCGAGTTAAAGCTTTTGTAAAGTTCATTTATCTGTTCATGAACCGTTCAAGCTAAAGTTCTTGTAAAATTCATTTATCTGTTCATGAACTGTACAAGCTAAAGCTTTTGTAAAATTCATTTATCTGTTCATGAACCGTTCAAGCTAAAGTTCTTGTAAAATTCATTTATCTGTTCATGAACCGTACAAGCTAAAGCTTTTGTAAAATTCATTTATCCGTCTATGCACCATCCAAGTGTTGTGAGAGCCGCTACCGGGGAGTTCCGGAGAGTACCGGGGAGTTCCGGAGAGCCCCGGAAATATACGACAGAAGTGAGATGTGCTCACTCCTCTACCTCCACGGGCTCCATGAGCTACTGTTCCCGCCAATGATGACGTCATGGAGCCCGCCCTGGAGTATGGTCATCAGTTACCTATCTGCAGTCTTCCAGTACAGTCGAGCCAGTCTCCTGCTTTGAAGATTTAGGTAAGTGACTCATCCTTCACCTGCACTCGCCCATTCGCAACAATGGCGCAGCGAGTGAAAAATTGGCACGCGGGTTTGCCATTTTAAATTTTCTTGTGTGTTATATTCATTCCTGGGGAGTTTGGCATTCGGAGCCGGATTTTTTGGATTTGAGGTAGGTGAATTAATTTACATTTTTTTTTTCTTTCTTTTTCATATTTTTTTCGGCATAATTATCGTTTCTAGCAGTTTATTTTGGAAAATAATCTTTTGGCATATTTTTTTTTAGTGTACGAATTTTGATTTAAGGGAATTATTGGAAATTTTGGATTTTTTTTCTTTTGGTTTGAGAGTCATTTCAAGCGTGACACCGGAAACATAAAGCAGCTGAAATTCAGAGGAAATTTTGATTTATTTTTGGCTTTTTTCTCAATTTAGTGAAGGTAAATACTATTTTTTTAGTCACATTTTGTGTATTCTGTCAAATTCAGACCCAATACTGGCTATTTTAGGCTCCCCCGGCGTGAAAATTAATATTTCATCATTTCAGTGTGGATTTTTTTTTTCTCGTGCAGTTCATGCATTTGGATTAAATTGTGAAAAATTGTTTGTTTTCATTTCTATCCCATTTTCCCAGTTATATTGAAGATAAGAATAAGCCCAACAGTATTTTGTTGTTCACTTTTTCCCTATAATTTTCATATGACATTGAATTGTTAGTTTCCAAACAGACCAGTACCTCTTCCAACAATGATTAATATTTATACTGCGTCGGAGGAGGAATTGGCTGGGTTGGAAAAGATTGGCCAGTCATCAATTCAGCGAATTGTTGAATTGCGTGCCAGAGCCTTGACCGGCGAACATGAGCCGTTGACGGTCATGGATCTGGCCAAAATCCGTTTGCCAGCTGATTACTGGCAAGGATTAATTGATGCTGGCATTTTATCCATACAAATGCCACCCACTGCCAAACCCAAACATAAACCAGTGAGTGAGACCGATGCATTGAAAGAAGTAATTCAGGGTTTAAACCGTTTGGAAAGACGGATTGGTATGGATGGAGAGGCGGTTCGCCTACAACTCAACTCCATATCAAATTGTCTTTCCGATTACGGACCCCGTCTGGAGATGGTCGAAGCCGAGGCAAAAGACCATCACCAGCGGATAGGCAGTTTCGAAGAAACTCTTGCCAAGGTGGAAAAATTTATGGACAGAGTAGACAATAGGCTGGACACGCAAGAGGCCAGCATACACTCACTGGATAGGGAGCGAGGGTTTGGAAGTGGGGTCGGCAGGCAAGAGCCAGAACAAAAAAGTAATCTCGACCAGCTTGGAGAGATGGCTGAAGACCGTGATCCACGATCTGCATTGGACAATCTTTACAGCCGTTTAAAGATGGCTACGCCTGCCGACGGCATTTATTCGGCAAAGGGTTCTGCCGTCCCTCCTTCATCATCCTTCGATGAATACATTCCACCCAAGGATGATGAAAGGCTAGATTTTACCCGTGGCAATTCAAATACCAGGGGTAGGTCTAGGCAAAGGAGGAATAAGGAGAGAGGCGCGGTCACTGATAGTGACAGATCGTTATCCCCGTTGCCACCTAAATTACAGATATTTTCTGGAGACCCAACTAAGGGGCGGTGGTCGAGTTTCATTATGCAATTTGAAAGAATTGCAATTCGTCACGGCTGGTCCGAGGCGAAGAAACTCGACCGGCTCCTTAGTTGCCTCACAGAAAAGGCACTTGAATTTGCATTCAAGTGCAAAATGAATAATTCTTTTCAAGAGCTAAAGAATCAGCTCAAATTAAGGTTCGATCTGAGTGATGAGCCGGTGGCAGCTCGTCAAAAACTTAACACCCTAAAACAAGAGTCTGATGAAACCTTGGAAAGTTTCATGCAGCAAGTTCTTAATGTAGCCACAGACGGCTACGGGGATTTCGAAACCACTGTTTTACAGCAGATGGCCGTAGAAGCTTTTCTCAGGGGGTGCAGAAATAAGGAATCAGCTTCATTAGTCCTTATTTCTACACCCAAGACTATCCAGGAGGCATGCCAGAGATTAAAAACAATCGTGGCAAATAAAAAGGCGCTGGAGGGTCCGAAAGTCTCTTTTCAAGAGAGACTCTTTTCTGCTCAAGAGGAGAAAAGGGTCTCTGATTTGGAAAGAAAGGTCAGCGAGATGACTCACATGGTGAGGACGAAATCGCCTCATCATGGGTATCGATCTGGAGGTGACCGTAATTACTATTCAGATCGACGTAGTTCGTATCGTTCGCCTCAACGTTCTTCGCCGGAACGGTACCCCCATACGTCGCCTGACCGGTACGCGCGGTATTCACCACACAGATATCACCGTTCGCCGTCCGGTAATTTTTCGCGTTCTGCGTCAGGTCATTTCGCTGGCCGCCCTCCACGCGGTGATGGAAGGTATCCCTCTCATTCACCTTCAGGGGGTAGCCGGAGTCCGTCTGGGGACAGATATCCATCTTCGAGGGAAAGTTCCCCCGGGAGGTATCCGTCACCTAGAAGGTACTCTCACACACCTGAAAGGTATAGAGAGGGACACCGTCCACCAGGTCATAGTCGATATGGTGAAGATCATCGCCACTATAATAGAGGTGATAGGTCTTCAACCTATCGGCATGGCTCTGGGCATAGGCCTCAGAGGTTTGAGGAGAGGGCTAGTGGTTCGTCACAGGAACGCAAAGTACCCGAGGATTTAAACTCCGAGGGGCTAGGTGTTCCAGCGACAAACTCCTAGTCCTGCCTAACCCAGGTCGCCACTGTGACGTAATGGAAGTTACGTTACCTAGTCATCGGGATCTGACTGTTTTGGTCGATATTTTAATTGGTGGGCATCCAACAGATGCGGTAGTTGACAGTGCCGCAATGGTAACCCTAGTTAGGGAAGACCTCATAGGGTCTAAGCTTGACCCCAAAAATATTGGCCCCGTTTGTGTACTTTCAGGGATAGGATCAGACCCTGTGCATGGCAGACTCGTGCACAATGTCCCTATCTCTGTGGGTACACAGACATTTTTGCATACTGTTTGCGTAGCCCCTATCAAGGACAATTGTTTGCTTGGGCTAGACTTCATGATAGCCACCGGGTCTGTTTTAGATCTAGGTCGAAACACTTTGACAGTTGAGGATGATGTTATGCCGATCAGGGTCAATAAGCACCCTGGTTTGCAAGCATCAAATGTGTCCATTGTACGGCGAACTGTCATACAGCCGCAGTCTGTTGGATTTGTTCCAGCAAAATTAGATAGCCCGATTGATGGAAGCTACATAGTATCTGGGGCTTCCAATAAGAAGGCTTTGGTGTCTAACGTCTTTGGCAACGGTATTTCAGTCATATTAAAAGTTGTGAATGATTCAGACAGTTATGTTACTTTTAAGAAAGGGAAGTCAATTGGACATGCAGAGTCAGCTGAACTTGTCCCCAACAATGCTGAGCATTTTGATATCAGCAAAACAACACAAAGTGGAGCGGAGCAGGCAGGTACTGCAATTCGAAATTTGCCAAAACATCTGGAGCAAATGTACTCAGATAATATTTCAAACCTTTCGGAAAAAGAGAAATTGCAATTTAAAGAATTAATTACCAAATATCAAGACGTATTTTCAAAAGATGATTTCGATTTAGGGTGTCTTTCTTCTGGAGTGGAGCACAAAATTCAAACTCATGATGAAATCCCTGTAGCAGAAAAATTCAGAAGAACTCCACTCCATTTTCAGAAACAAGAAAAAGAATACATTGAAAAATTATCTAAACAGGGTGTTATTGAACCTTCAGTTTCCGAATGGTCTGCTCCACCTGTGTTAGTTAGGAAAAAAACAGGTGAACTACGTTACTGTATAGATTATCGGTCTTTGAATGCGAAGACATACAAGGATAGTTATAGTTTACCCCTTATTGAGGACTGTTTGGATTCATTGTATGGCAAGAAACTGTTCTGTATCCTTGACCTCTGTTCAGGATATTACCAAATCCCGTTGGAAAAGGAATCCAGGAAAAAGACATCATTTAATACCAGATTTGGCAGTTTTCAATGGACGAGGTTACCCATGGGTCTTTGTACCGCTGGGGCCACGTTCCAAAGGGCCATGTCATTGGTTTTGAGAGGGTTGCAATGGGAAGAAGTCATTGTTTACCTTGATGATGTCATTGTCCTGGGTACCGATTTCAATAATACATTGTCAGCCCTGAGGAAGGTCCTGAACCGGTTCCGCATGCACAATTTGAAACTAAAGCCCCGAAAGTGCCATTTCTTTAAGGAAGAAGTGGAATTTTTGGGAAAATTGGTTAGCGGTTCCGGTACCTCCATAGCTCCAGATAAGCTTGAGGCCGTCAAGGAATGGCCTGTCCCCCAAAATGCTAAGGAACTTATGTCTTTCCTGGGGTTCATGAATTACCACCGTAACCACATGCCTGGCTTTGCTAAGGTCTCTGCTGACCTATATACACTAGCTCATGCCAAGGATTTTTTCTGGACTCGGCAACATCAATCTTGTTTTGAAAAGCTAAAAACTATTGCCATTTCAGCCCCCATGCTTGCCCATCCGTCACCTGACGGACTATTTATTCTGGATTGCGATGCATCTGGAACTCAGATTGGTGCCGAGCTTTCCCAAGTCCAAAATGGTGTAATTAAGCCCATCTGCTATGCCAGCCATGTATTAATTAAACAGCATCAAAACTACTGCACCACACGGAAGGAACTTTTGGCTGTTGTTAAATTCTGTCGCCAGTTCCGGCATTATTTGTTGGGACGCCACTTCCTGATCAGAACTGATCACAATTCCCTTGTTTGGTTGACCAGATTTAAGCAAATAGAAGGTCAGCTGGCCCGCTGGCTGGAAGAACTTTCCCAATATGACTTTAAGATCCTGCACAGGAAGGGCGCAGAACACCAAAATGCTGATTCCCTCAGTCGCATTAGAGACCCCCTTAAGAAGTGTGACTGTTATACAGCAGGTAGTAGGTTGGAAAATCTTCCGTGTGGTGGTTGTCCATATTGTAGGCGGGCACATAGGCAGTGGGCTAGGTTTGATGAAGATGTTGATGATGTGGTTCCCCTTTGTGTCCGTAGGGTAGATCTTGGGGTTCCAGAACAAACTAGCCATGAATCCCATCAGTCATCAAACTGGGTAGAAAGTTTGTCATCCCTTCAACTAAGACAGGCCCAGACAAATGATGAAAATATCGGTACGATCATGCATTGGCTAGAGCACTCCTATGAACCTTCCACTAGGCAACTGCAATTGAGTAGTCCGGATACTCGAGCTCTTTGGCTCGCTAGAGACCATCTTGTTCTTAAAGATGGTGTCTTGTTCTATGTTTGGGCAGACCATGATAATCGTTGTCAATGCTTAGTAGTACCTACAGAACTACGACTGAGAGTTCTGTATCACTGCCATGATGCCAAGGAAGCCGGACACCTTGGAAATGCTAAAACACTTGACAGACTTAAGCAACGGTTTTATTGGTATGGTATGTCTAGAGATAGCAACTTATATGTCAAGCAGTGTTCTACTTGCAATCAGGTTAAGAAAAGCAATAGAACTCCTAGAAGTGCTCTAGGCACATATCATGCCGGTTTTCCTATGGAGAGGGTTCATCTGGACATTCTTGGCCCGATCAATCCTCGAAGTAGGTCTGGGTCATCATATGTCCTTGTCATGGTGGATCAGTTTACGAAATGGGTTGAGCTGGCAGCATTACCTGCACAAAACGCAGAGCTGACAGCCAAGGCGTTTCTTAAACACTTTGTTGTGACTTTTGGCTGTCCGCTGGAAGTTCACACGGACCAGGGTAAAAATTTCACATCTGACCTTTTCTTGGCTTTCTGCAAATTAATGGAGATAACCAAGACTAGGACTACTCCCTACCATCCTGCCGGAAATGGCCAGTGTGAGGTTTTTAATCGAACCATCTTGCAAATGGTCCGTTCTTACGTCTCGCGAGGTAAGAAAGATTGGGACGAGCACCTTCCCCTTATCTCTATGGCACTACATTCGATGAAAAACAAAACTACAGGTTTTTCAGCGAACCAGCTCATGCTTGGTCGAGAAGTGATTCAACCCATCGACCTTATCCTAGGATTGTCCGAGCAGAGTCCTCAAAACCCGCCAAACTGGGTCGGAACTCTTGCACAAAATCTCTCAGAGATCCATAATTTGGCCAGAAAAAAGATTGGAGAAACCCAACTGCGCCAAAAGAGAGATTATGACCTCAGGATTTTTGAAAGATCCTATAATGTAGGAGATGTAGTCTATTTACGGGACTCATCTACAGAGATTGGCATCAGTTCCAAGTTAAGACCCCCATGGAGTGGCCCATTCCTGGTCATTAGTGCTCGACCCCCAATTTACAGAATCGGTGGGCGTAAGAAGTCAAAGGTGGTCCATCATGATCGGCTGAAACCATGTGAGGATTCAACATTTCCTCTATGGTTGCAGAGAAAGAGGCATTCATTGCTTCATTCTCTGCCTATAGACGAAATGGAGGACCCAGTGCCCGAGCCTGACATGGTAGATCAGCAGCCGGATGATCCCCAGGATGTAGCGGATTCTTTCGATCCGGAAGAAACACTTCCCTACATGTTGGGTGATGATCCGGAATTGTTGGAGGATGACAATCAGTTTGACAATCTTCCATTCAACAGTCAGGTTCCCTTTGACATTACGTCACAGGATCTGGGTGACCTCCAGGATAGCGGAGACGACGAACCCTCTGCCGAGCCTCGTACGACCCGCGCTGGTAGAAAGATTCAGTTACCAGCGCGGTTCAGAGAGTAAATTTTAACTTGTTTTTATTTTCAGTGCTAATGATATTGGCTGTGTGCGCCTGCAGGATTTTTCTTAATTGCTGGTATCTTGCCAGTGTGCATAATATTAACAGGACGGAGGCAGTTACCCTGGACAAGGATCTCGTATGTTCAGGACAGGGTGGCCGTCCCCGTTCTTTTCGTATTTTAACCTGAATGGCCTGTCATGCTGAACAAGGATCTTGTATGTTCAGGGCAGCGTGGCAGTTCCATTTATTTCGGGATCCTGCAGGTGCATATTGTAATATTATTGTCGGTAGGGCGGAGGCAGTCGCTCTGGACAAGGATCTTGTATGTTCGGGACAGAGTGGCAGCTTCCGTCAGACTATTTATTTTAATGCAGATGGCCGATCACACCGAACAAGGATCTTGTATGTTCAGGGCGGTGTGACGGTTCCATCTATAGACATATTTGTCACCCAGACGGCTTAGGCAGTAGTGGTTACACTGCTGTCGTGCCGTCTCTCCATTTTATTTTATTTTTATCCCCTTGTCTGGTATTTTGAGTGGCGAAGGCCATCATTGCCACTGGATTTACCAGACAAGCATTTTTTACCCTTGTAATTAATTTTCCATTATTTTATACATGACTTATTAGCTAGGGGCCGGGACGGCTCATCTGACCCCTTTCAAATAAGTCCTATGCATATACTTTGGGGCACTCAAAGTATATGGATAGAAAGTGCAGGGGCAGCTAGTGTGGATGGCCAATTTGACCATCCATCCTGGGTGCCGCATTTGTCATTCTGTTGGTTCCGCCAGAATGACAGGCACATTTTATTTTCGCGGACTGCGAGCATGTCCGCCGCCACTATAATCTGTATTATGTTTTTATCAAATAATTTGTATAGATAATTTTTATCATGTAAATTTGTAATATTTATTTTCATATATACATTTTTAACGATTAGTGCTAAATTTAATTAGCATGCGTCAATTTCATTTAATGTTCATTGTCATATACATTCATCATAAAAAAATTATTATAATTTTTAAAAAATCTAGTCATTTCATGACATATTATAAAAATTCATATAATTCATTATTATCACCATTCATGTAGATTTTTAAATTTTATGGCATTGTACAATTTATACAAAGTATATACATAACTATGGGTTTATGTTTTACCTAGTCATCATTTTCATGGAAAACAAAAATAAAAAGTAATATAAGTTAAAATCCATTTTCTCATTAAATTCATTTCATTCATAATTTTAAAAATTTCTCAAAATATTTTTTTTATATTTTTATTGTAGATAGCCACTATGCCAGCTAACAGGGGAAATTGTTCGTCCTGTGGCGATTATTCTGTTAATTTAAGGCGGCATGCTCTTAGGACCCATATGCCATGGTATATGGATCCTTCGACAGCCTGTGTAGACTGCCAGCGTGGCGAAGGGTGTCCGAGAGACGTTGAGCGTTTCCACCGTATGCATCAGCGGATCATCGGTGATTACTTGCTTGAGGCCTGGTTTCTCCTCATGAATGGAATTTTTCTATTCATGGCGAGAGAGTTGGGTCTCGGGGGTATCCATGATCTGCTGGGGTATGTGGTAGCGCACAACCTCTACCCGAACATTTTTCGTTTCTCGGAAGATGAATTGTTTTTCTTCAGAGATTTTGATAGGAGATCTGGCCTGGAACCGGTAATTGCTGATTGTTATAAGGAGATCCCACCGAGTAGACTTATTGTGCTTTCGAACTTTTCTGTTTTTACCAGATTATTGGCGCGACTTAGTCCAGCAGTTCGTTTAGCAGTTCTCTCGGTACATCAGTATATTCGATCGGATGGTTCCTCGCTTCCTTATGGACACCCTAAAATGACAGTGGGAATCATTGATTCACATTTTCATTTGGATGGATTCTCCCATCAACATTCCACTACTTTGTCGGATCTGGAGCGCTCGATGAACATCCCTTTTTCTGCTACGTTGCGTTTCGCGATTCAGAATTTTGTCTTCCCATCTCGTTGGTTTAAGATTGGTAGGCAGATGGCGGGCGAACCAAGACTGAGATTCACTCTTGGAATTCACCCCCATGTGCTGGCCAAGAATAGACCCGAGATGGAATTTCAAAAACTGAAAAGGAAACTGGAGGAATATCCTGAGGCGATAGGTATTGGCGAAGTTGGTATCGACCACACTGCTCGTTGCAATTGTTCCGAGTTACATGACAAGGATCGTTGTCGAGCAGAGAAAATCGAAACCCAACGCCAGTTTCTGCGTCTCACTTTATCACTGGCAAAACAACTGGGTAAGGTGATTGTCCTGCATATCCGGAGTCAGAACCATGATATGGAAGCTAAAGCTGCTCAGCAGGCCTTAGAAATTATTTTAGATTTAGGTCTGCAAGAGGCGTGGATACATCGCCATTGTTTTGTAGGGGGAGTGGAAGAGTTCAATCAGTGGAGCTCTCTACTTCCAAACTGCTTCTTTAGCCTTTCCAGGAAATCTGTTGCAGATAGTAGGACGCAAGCTTGTCTGATGTCTGCGGGAAGGCCTGACCGTTTTCTGTTAGAGACGGATTCCCCATATTTGGATAAACATGAAAGACCATGGATGGCATATGAAAATGGGGTAAAAGCTGCCGAAATTATGGGTATACCGACAATGGAGCTTGTGAGAGTGTGTAATAAGAATGCTGCCAAGATGTATAGCTTGCCTTGGTAAAGACACTCTTATTGGGTTTATTAATCACCTTTACCTGGATAAATACATTTTCATATCCGTTATATATGAAATTTGCTTTGTCGAGATATATCGTTTCTATGGCAAGGATCTTGTATGTTCACGTCATAGGAGCGATAGCTTTGTTAACGCGGCGCGATTATTTTGCTATGATTATCGAAATTGCTTCAGTGGCAAGGATCTTGTATGTTCACGTCATTGGAGGAATTGCGCGTTCATCGGAATATTTCGCGTGTTTTGTTGGTGTAAGTTCTTCCAGTGGATATGCATAGTCAATTTATTAATACATATATTTTTCTGGTTTTTCAGACCTCGGATTTCAAAAAAGTAAGTTTAATGTAGTGTGCTGTGTTGCGTTGCTTTGTAGCAAGTAGCTACCCCATGCCTTATCCCTTTTATTTTCCTTTGCTTTTATATTTTCCAGAGATAACTAACGTGAATTACCGATCACAGAGTTTACATATTTCTGTATTAGTTTGGGTTATCCCCTTATTCAAAAATCTGCGTACATTATTTCATTTTGACCGTTTTGACCACCTTTAGTAATAAAAACTCTGGGATCTATTTATATATTTGTGTTTCAAATTCACCATTCATTTTGTAAAACTTTCTGTGATATTTTCTAAACACCATGTGTATCATTGCATATACATATTCAAATATTTATATAATTATGATACACCAATTGCATATATCATGTACATCTCAAAATACCTGTGATATTTTAATCTGTCAGCATATTTAAAATTGTTATTTTTTGTAAAATTCCTGCCACTTGACACTGCAGTGATCTCTGGAGAGTATTTGCTTATTATCTTTAGTTGCTTTTCCGTTTTCGCTTAGCTTTTTCGTTGCTTTTGCGTTTCATTGTCCTGGGAGCCATCGAGCCTCTAGGACTTACTCTGGACTAGTGGAGAAAAGGGTCACAAGCTGACAGTTCCCCTACACAGGTATTGTCGTATATTGTGATTGTCTCTGTTGTGTTGTTTTTGTATTGTTGTATAAATGTCCATATTGTAAATTATTCAGGTGGCAAGAATTCCGTCCATATACTTCTGTAAATATTTGCAAATTCTGCTTATATCATTCATCATTCATCAAAGTTGTAAATTCCATCTCATCTTAATTGTAACCTTATCAGCATAACTCATCAAATTGTAAATTCCGCTAGTCATCTAAGTTTTAAATCATTATCTGTAATTGTCCATGTTTTGTGTGTCTTTTATGTTGCATAAATATACATTTTTATACTTTTAAATTAAGGCAAATTAAGGGAACATTTATTTTAATCATCTTTTAGCAATTCTTCAATCAATTATATTTCGGACACTAAACCAAATTTATAGGCATTTTTTTAAGTTAAGTTTTAAGAGCATGTTTTTAAGTAAGGCTTAAGGACCATACGCCAGGGACTTTCAAAGATGGGGTAGAGTGTTGTGAGAGCCGCTACCGGGGAGTTCCGGAGAGTACCGGGGAGTTCCGGAGAGCCCCGGAAATATACGACAGAAGTGAGATGTGCTCACTCCTCTACCTCCACGGGCTCCATGAGCTACTGTTCCCGCCAATGATGACGTCATGGAGCCCGCCCTGGAGTATGGTCATCAGTTACCTATCTGCAGTCTTCCAGTACAGTCGAGCCAGTCTCCTGCTTTGAAGATTTAGGTAAGTGACTCATCCTTCACCTGCACTCGCCCATTCGCAACACAAGTTAAAGCTTTTGTAAAATCTGTTTGTCAATTCATTATTTGCCAGTTTCACCTGTAAACTAAACGGGTAATTTTATTGTTAAAAGAAACAACTCATTGTACCATTTTATAGATTTTATTACCATAATAATTAAATATCATCTGTTGAAACATATTAATGTCTTCATGTTCTACTTTCTCACCCTTTTAGTAATTTAATTAATCAAGACATTTTCATCCCATTTTGTTGCTGAAGTCCAACACACCCCTCATTTCAAGGCCAGGACTCTATGAGTACTGTGCATTGACATATGCTGATCAGGTTTCTACTGTTGCAATCAGTAGTGGTCTAGGTTGGCAGTTATTATTGTGAAGTTCTAGGCTGCTCAAACATCGGCACGTAACATAAGTGGTGGCAGAGCGGTGCGATTGATTTTTATAATCAACCGAGTGATCGAACCATGAGCAGCGAGAACAGAGATGTCACGCCACAGAGCGCTGACAGTGACAGAGCTCCTAGTGCGGGTCCTACTTTAATAGAACAAGACCACGTCATGGAGGGCTCTTACGCAGCACACACAGGTGATGACCCCCAACAGGCGGCCATCTCAGCATTGTTGCAGCTCCGCACAAGGGCTAACCCTGATTCGCCACAAGACCTGAATACATATACCCCTTGGGAAAATAGAAATACACATGGTCATAATGGGCTGACTAGTTCTGAAGAGAACAGAACCACATATAGCAGATCATGGACAACCCCTTACACTACAACAAGTGCCCCAGACAACACAACTGTGCAACATAATCCCTATTATGCTTACTCACAGGCAACCATGCAGAGCACTATAACTGGGCTAACCAGTGCAATTAACAATTTACAACAAGAGCACTTGACAATGAATACCAGACAAGATAGTATTACAGGTACTTTAGAGCAGGTTTTGTCGGCTTTGCAAGAGCTAAAGAGTGCAAATACCACATCTTCACAAATACAAAGTAGTATGGGTGTCCCTTCTGCTCCAATTAGAAACCGTAACAATGCCAATACTAATTCTCAAAGAAGTGTGTATGGATTAGGGGAGAAAGAATCTGAGTTACAACAGTGGCAGGTAAATGACACCCAAAGCAATAGTAATGTTGATTGGGAGGTTCCACCCTCACAGGAGTATAACATATCTGGAGATAGGGAGAGGTATTCAGGTGCTAACTATGAAGATACTCAGGTAAGAAATGAGGAACGGTGCGACATAGCAAGTTCTAGACCTTCAGCTGAGGGCTCATTTCACCAGTTATCAGCGGCAAAAGGCTACCAAAGATGCGACAGACCGAACCGTAGTTTTGAAGACCAAAGGGTAAGATTTGATAGATCTCAAGACAGATTATTCAGATACGACACGGCAGATGAGACAGAGCCAGCATATTACAGAGGTGAGTCACAAGTCTTCCCTCGAGGACAGAATAACTATAGACTAGGGGGAAGTAGAAGCCAATCATCTTCTGAATGCTATGGGCTAAAGATTCCACCTTTCAATGGTAAGGAAGATTGGAAAGTATGGATCAATCGTTTTGAAGCGATAGCAGAAAGACGGCATTGGAATGAAGAGACGAAACTAGATAATCTTCTCCCACAATTACAAGGCAAAGCAGGGGACTTTGTTTTCACACAGGTAACAAAGCAGACATTAAGCAATTATAGTGAACTGGTAAAGGAATTGAACAGTAGATTTAGAGTTGTTGAAACAGAAAAGACCTTCGCTGCTAAGTTTAGTCAGAGAAGGCAAAGGGCAGATGAGAAGGTAGAGGAGTACGCTGCCGACCTCAAGCGCCTGTATGCAAAAGCCTACAGGAATAGAGATAGTATAACTAAACAGGAAGATTTGGTAAGAAAGTTTTTGGATGGAATGCATGATAGTGATGCACGGTTCGAGATAGAGTATCACAAGGAGCCTGTAGATATAGACCAGGCTGTATACCATGCAGTGAATTTTATCCAAACCAGAAGAAGAAGTGCATATGAGGTAAGTGGAGACAGAAGACCTAAGAGGTATGCAAGAAGAACCAGTTTTGAATATGATGACATGAGCAAGGAAGATACATTTGTTGAAGAAGAACAGGAAGAAGAGCATGCATATAGAGTGCCGACCAAGCAAGAGGGGAGTCAGATAAAGAAGAATCATAGAAAGGACCTAAGAACAGAAAACACCACAGAACAATCAACAGCACAAGGAGACTCAAAAGTTTTGACAGAAATGAGAGATCTGGTACAGACACTTGTTTCACAATTGAAGAGTCAAGCAAATGGCGAGTTAGGTAAGAAACCACAACAGGGAGGAACAGGCTTTGGCAGAAGAGAGAGTGTGCAATGCTATGCATGTAAGCTTAGAGGACACTTTGCCAGAGATTGTCCCAATAAAACAGGTAATCAAAAAGGCTCAAGGAACACAGGACCAGGTATGGCAATAAGCCAACAGCAAGGTAACAACAGGCATTTAAACTAGAACAGGCTGTCTCTGAGGGTCGCAGGGAAGCCTGTACAAGTAAAAATGGCCAGTTAGAAATTAATAAAGTTGCCAGAGATGATGTAATCAAGTCAATTAAGGTAACTAGGAAACTGCCAGATGGCATATATATTCGTGGCACTGTCCAGGGGTATCCTTTATTGTTTACTACTGACACTGGGGCATCCAAAACAATAATTTCTCGTAGAATGTACGAATCTTTTAAGCCAGAGGATAGACCAAAGTTAGTAAAAACCTCGAAACTTGTGGGTGCAGGTGGTGTAAACATTAAAGAATTAGGAAAGGGTAAATTTACTCTACAGCTTGGACCAGTAAGTATGCAAACCGAAGCAATTGTGGCTGAAATAGATGATGATGGGTTGCTTGGGGTAGACGTCTTACAGAACGGAGAAGGCGGGCCAACTGATCTTCTTATGAGCGAGGGAGTACTAAAAGTGGATGGTAAGGAGGTTCCCATTATACAGGTTGGCATGAAGAACCGTATTCGTAAAGTCACTTCTGCCGATCATTTCGTAATCCCAGCTCAGAGCGAGGCTGTCATAGACGTCTACATAGAACGTCAGGAGTATGATGACTTTTCTGCTGAGACAGACTATATCATTGAACCAACTGACCACTTTAAAGAGACTTACCCTCTCCAAATGGCCCCAGCACTGTGTGACATCAACCAAGAATGTACCAGTAAGGTAAGACTATTAAACCCTTTTCCCACAGCTGTTTCAATAAAACAAGATGCAGTTGTGGGCTGGGCTGAACCAATAGATGGTACACCCAAAGCTCTTGTACAAGAAGAGGATGCAAATGAAGCAGACAACTTTCATCAGGTGAGAAGATTGACATTTGCTAGACAGGATAACATTAAAAACCGTTGTCCTAGTTCCCAGGCAATTAAGAGGTCATTTATTGATACAGAAGCACAGGTACCAGACCATCTTACAGACATGTATACACGTGCATCAACAGATCTTAACCCCCAAGAGAAAGTGCAGTTAGCTAGTCTACTTAATAGATTTGGAGATTCATTTTCATGTGGTGAATGGGATTTAGGTTTGACAAACTTGGCAGAGCATGCAATAGAAACTGAAGATGCAGCGCCAATAAAGCAGCACCCAAGGCGAGTCCCACTAGCACATGCAGAGGCAGAGAAGCAGGCTATTGAAGACCTTAAAGCCAAAGGAGTGATAAGAGAGAGCACTTCACCGTGGGCCAGCCCCATTGTCCTTGTAGCTAAGAAGGATGGAGGTGTACGCCCATGTGTAGACTATAGACGTGTCAACCAGCTGGTAAAGCCTGATGGATTCCCACTGCCAAGGATTCAGGACTGTCTAGATGCAGTGGCAGGGTCAAGTTTGTTCAGTACCATGGACCTCACGAGTGGCTATTTCCAAATCCCGGTAAAAAGGGAAGATATTCCAAAGACAGCATTCGTGTGCAAGTATGGTCATTTTGAAATGACCCGTATGCCTTTTGGTCTGAATAATGCCGCCTCGACTTTCCAGAGAACCATGGAGCTAGCACTACAGGGTCTGCAATGGGTCACATGCCTAATCTATATAGACGATGTCATTGTTTTCGGTAAGGACTTTGACTAACATATGCAGAGGCTTGAGGAAGTCCTAGACAGAATAAAGAAAGCAGGTCTGAAATTGAAAGCAAGTAAGAGTTACCTGCTCCAAAAGGAAGTTATTTTCTTGGGGCATGTTGTGTCTGGTGAAGGCATAAAACCTAGTCCAACGAATGTAACTAAGGTTGTCGACTGGCCAACCCCCAAGACTGCTAAACAGGTAAAACAGTTTGTAGCCATGGCTTCTTATTACAGGCGCTATGTGCGAAACTTTGCGAGCACAGCTAGGCCTATGGTGGACTTAACCAAGAAGGGGAAGAAGTTTCTGTGGAGTGAGGCATGTGAAAATGCTTTCAACTCTTTGAAGAGGGCTCTTATTAGTGCAGATGTCATGGGGTATCCTCTAAATGAGGCTGGTGAGTTTATTCTAGACGTAGATGCGTCAGACCTAGGAATCGGAGCTGTACTCCACCAAGTACAAGGAGGTAAGGAAACAGTACTAGCATATGCTAGTAGGTCACTAAATAAGGCAGAGGCAAATTACTGCATCACTGAAAAGGAGCTCCTAGCAGCCAGGTATTTTATAGAATATTTCCGCCAGTACCTCCTAGGAAGAAGATTTTTGGTGAGGAGTGATCATCAGAGTCTTGTTTGGCTTTTCCAACTGAAAGAGCCCCGTGGTAAGATAGCACGATGGATAGAGATCCTCAGTCAGTATGACTTTGCCATACAATATAGGCCAGGTAAGAAACAACTTCACTGCGATGCTCTGTCTAGGTGTGAAAACCCTAGAGCATGTGATTGTCCTCAGCAAGACACAATGGAACCTTTAAAGTGTGGTCCTTGTAGGAAATGTGTTAAAAGGGCTCAGGACATGGTTCATGAGAAGTTGTATAAAGACCTAACTACACACGAGTCAGCATTGCAGCAGGACACCCAAACAGCAAAAGGTGTAGATGAGCTTCCAGAAGCAGTTCCGGGTCCTTCTTCCAAACCAGACAGTAGTGACTGCACCCAGCCTGACCCTCATTTGATCACATCCTGGTTCCAGGGTAAGTCTACTGCAGAACTGAGAAAGCTTCAAGAGAATGATTCTGACATTGGTCCAATTTTAAGGGCTTTTGCTTCGGAACGTAGACCAACAAGTCAGGAGATGTCAGTCATGAGCCCAGCTTCCAGGCATTACTGGATCATCTGGGATACTCTGATTTTGCAAGATAGCCTTTTATGCAAGAAGTTTATTAAGAAAGATGGAACAGGTGAATATATACAATTCATCGTGCCCACTGCTATGAAGAAGGAGGTACTCCATCAGATGCATGACTCCGTCTTATCAGGGCATTTAGGTTGCAAAAAGACGAAAGCTAAGATCATACAACGCTTCTATTGGTATTCACTGAGAGATGACATAAAGCTGCACATTCAAAAGTGCGATGTTTGTGCGGCAGACAAGAAGCCGACTAAGGTTCCAAAGGCGCCTCTTGGCCATCTTAATGCAGGTGCACCAGGAGACTGTGTAGCCACCGATTATCTAGGTCCACTTCCTGTCACAGGTAGAGGTAATAGATATATTCTCCTGCTTACAGACCACTTCACCAAGTATGTAGAAATAATACCTGTACCAGACATGACAGCCGAAATTTGCGCCCAAAAGATCCTTAATGAGTTCATTTCTAGGTGGGGGTGTCCACTATCAGTTCACAGTGACCAGGGAAGAACCTACGAAAGCCAAGTCTTTAAGCAGCTTTGCAGAATGCTCGAAATCCGGAAAACTAGAACAAGCCCAAGACATCCCCAGGGAAATGGCCAATCAGAGCGTTTCAACAGGACTCTTCTGAGAATGGTAAAAGCCTACCTATGTGGGGAGCAGAGGGACTGGGACCTGCATCTTGGCTGTTTAGCTGGTGCCTATAGAGCTACACCAAATGAATCAACCAAGCTGTCTCCCAACCTGCTCACCATAGGGAGAGAAGTGCGCCTTCCAGCGGAGCTTGTTTTCAGCAGTAAGAACACATGTGATGGTCTTGATATCACATCCTATGGAGAATATGTTGACCAACTCCGGCAGAAGATGCAATATGCTCATGAAGTGGCCAGAAAACATTTGAGTTGTTCAGCCAAGCGCAGCAAAGAGATTTATGATACTAAAATATCAGTAAATCAATACCAGGTAGGTGATGTGGTATGGCTGTTGCAAGAAGCTAGACATGTCGGTGAGTGCCAGAAGCTGGTAAGAATATATGAAGGTCCTTATCTGGTGATCAGAAAGTACTCAGACATAAACTTTCTTCTTCAGCTTGATGGACAAGGTAAAACTAAGCCCGCACATCACAACAAGCTCAAGCCTTATGAGGGTGACAAGGCTCCAAGGTGGGTACTAAAGTCCAAGCGGCGGATTTCAAGCCGTAGGGGTAACAGAGATTAGTAAAGCACATCATACCAGAGGGGGGTGGATATATTTTTTCATTTTAGAAATTAACAAAAGTTAAGTTTTTCATTGGATCTGTCAAAGATAGCAGTACGAGCGGATTAAAGGGAGAGATTAGTCGCTAATGAGGTAGCAGGGAAGCAAGGTCAAGAAAGTAGTGATATTTTAGTGTAGGGGCTGAGGATAATGAATGGTAAGGGATACCTAACACAGTTTGGAGATGCTAGGAGAGTCTTGGAGAGTAGAAGGTAAAGTCTAGAAGAGAAGTACAAGAGACCTCTATGGTAATGCAAAGGCATTTTGAGAGGTGAGTAGTGTCGGTGGCATGTTAAGACAGGGAAAAGACTAGAAGCGGGAAAGGTAACGAGACATTTTGAAGCCGAGCGTTAGGTAAAGAGATCCAATTTGGGGATAGCCTCAGAGAACCGCTGCTTTAACGGGGAGAAGCATAACAGTCCCGAAGCGGGAAAGGTGATGAGACATTTTGAAGCGGTGCGTTAGATATAGAGATCCAATTTTGCGATAGCCTCAGAGAACCGCTGCTTTGACGAGTAGAAGCGTAATGGACTCAAAGCGGGAAAGGTGATAAGACATTTTGAAGCGGTGCGTTAAGTAAAGAGACCGGTTTTGTGACAGCCTCACAGAAACGCTACTTTGATGAGGAGAAGTCAAATAGACCCAAAGCGGTAAAGATTTAGTGAGATTTCTGAAGCGGTCCCTTAGGTTAAGAAAATGATTATGCGATAGCACCAGACGAATGCTAAATTAAAAGAGTAGGAATAATGACGTGAATAACCCCACTCATCTCAAATAAAGCTCACCGTACTAGTTGCGAGTATGGTAAAAAACACTATAAAAGCGTATGCGGTAAAGAAGGTGATCACTTGCAGGTCTATATGAAGGCTCAATGTGAAGACTAACCAACTAACCAAGGGGTTCAAAAATGTAATTTCAGGCCATGATGAATCTCTATAGCCAAGAAGATATTGAGAGGGCAAAGAAGAAGGGAAGAGCCTACCTGTGCACGTCTTGCTATCACAAGTCCGAAAGACAGGTCAAGAAGATCGATGAGAAGGGCAGATCCTGCAGATCACATCCTGAAGACACATGTGACGCCTGAACGATGGCCGTTCTATTGCACCTTGTGCCTATTTAGATGCACTAGAAGAGAACAACTGGACCACCACGTGACTAGCTACCAAAGACACATGGATATGGCCTCTGCACGACAGATCAAAGACAGCTCTCCCTGGTTGGTGGAGAGCCCAAATCCCTATCAGATCAGTGAGTTTGATTACGCCAAGCTGTCACAGGAGGAGAGCCTGCAGTTCTATCTACAGAGGCATGGCTCGAAGGGTGTCAATGGGAATCCGATCAACGCTGCTTTGAGAAAAATGACCGAGGGAACCCTGGAAGATGATATCACGTCAGAATTCCTGAAAGCAGGCTCCATGCCTGATTCACCAGTTACAGTCGGAGGTAATAAGCAGCAGGAACTGAACTGGGCAGAGATTATTGATGGCCCTATCCAGACATCATCATGGACATCCGGATCACAAAGTTTAATAGCTTCGCCAGTGGTCAGCTCACAGTTTTTGACCGGATTATCGGGGTCACAGATTGTCAACACAGTCAGGCCCAGTACCTCAGACCATGTTTCTCAAGCTACCACCATTGTTGTTCAGCAGCATCCTGCCACTCCTCAGGACTTACCACCGGCAACTGCGCAACCAGTCATTTGTACAGCCAGCATGCCACCATGGACGCCAGTCACCTCTGTGCCAACAGTCGCAAGTACCGCCAGTATGCCACAGTGGATGCCAGCCATGAATGTGCAACCAGTTGCCAGAACCACCGGTACACTACAGGGGACACTGACAACATCTGAGCCACTAGCCGTCGGTACAGTCAGTATTTCACAGGGGGCACCAGCCACATCTGCACCACCAGTGTCCAGGATTGCTGATCAGCCACAGAGGACTCCAGCATCACCGGCTATAGCCACCAATGTACCTCAAACATCAATACAAGCTGCTGGCACCATTCAACCAGAGCCTTGGACCTGGGTGCCAGGGACCACAGCCAAGACAGCACTTCAGGTTTCACTCCCATCGAGGACCACCGTTACTGTGACACTGCCTGTTGCCAGCACCACCAAGCCAATGACGCCAAAAGTCAGTCAACCCAACCAACCAGTGGAAGATGCCAGTCCTCTAGACCTGAGCAGGTTTAGGAAGGGAACAGATAGGAAGCCAACATGTGAATCCCCAAGTCAAGCTGATCAGGAAGTACTGGACCTCAGCTTGCAGCATCAAGCTACATCCAGAGATGAAACTGCGCGTGACCACCAGCCAGATCAAGAGGAGCCTCAGTTGCATGGGCCAGGAGTACGACCATCTGAAACAGAGTCAGACATTGTTGAAGATATCCTCCCCCAGCTACTTGAGCGGGGCACTGCAGATACTGCACCTGCTGAAGAAGACGAAGAAGAAGAACCGAGACCGAAGAGACAAAGGCTTGAGTCAAACAGGGGCACTGAACCACCAGTATTCAACATTAGCATGCTAGCAGTTAATGGCTTGACGGAGACCTTGCAGAAAGTGAACAGTCGGATGGCAATCAGAGAGAAGACTAGCGGAAGGACAGAAAAAGCTTTAACAGAAGCCATAAGCGAGATGGGCAAAGTAGCCAGTGCGTTGAACAGTCTAAGAAAAGCCATAGAGGAGAGTGCAAGGGATGCAAAGAGGAGAGAAGAGAGGAGAGTTGAAGCTGAAAGATTTAGGGATGAGGAGCAGAGGAGATGGAGAGAGGAGGACAAGAGGAGGGAAGATCGTCGATGGGAGCAGGAGAAATTTGATAGGCAGGAGTTGAGGAGGTTACTAACAGAAAGGAAAGAGGAGACGAACAAGGACAAGGAGAATAAACTTAAATCCGCATTAGGGAGGACGTATACACGACATTCAGTACAAGATTATAATTCAAGGCGATAAGAGACTGTGTTAAAAAAAAAATGTGAACTCAAAAGTGTCTGCTAGTTGATCATTTTGCATGAATTTTGCCCTTTTAATTTCTAAAGTAATTTTGTTTTGAGCAGCTGAAAATGGAATGCAATCTGCATTGCATTTTCCCCTCTCTTCTGTGAGAAAGGGCCCTTTTTAGGTTCAAAGAGGCAAAGTTCATGCAAATGAAAGACTAGCAGTAGTTAACAATCAAAGTGGACTTCATTCAAAGTGCTATTCTAGGAATCATGTGTCATTTTAAAATTCAGGGGAAAAGTGGTTTTAGGAGAAATTAAGGGTTTTAAGGTTAGGTTTAAATAGAGGGAAGGAGGGTGGTACATTAAAAGTATGAGAGAGAATGAGAGTAGTTGTTTGATCTGCATATTGCCTTATATTTCATTTTGCCCTTGTATTTTTTTTTGATCTTGAACATTATCTCACAAATTGTATGCCTCGTTCACTTGTTCAGGTCATACATTTTGTTATGTTAATGTTGCATTCCTTATGCAAAGTCTGATTACAGGGATCATAGGGCACAAAGTGAAGTAGTGGTAATGTATATTTACATATCTTATATGAACATGCATACTTATCTTTGAAATCTTGTATTGCTGAATAGAGCAATAGCTCATTTTGTTTTGTAAATGCATATGCCTTGATCTTAAAGGTTTTTCCATGAGAGTTTAAAACTAACTGAACATACATTTTATCATATGTTAAATGTTGAAAGGCCAAGTAGGTGATTTATTTGGAGTAAGGTTAATGTATATTGGCCTTTATTTTTTTTTCCGGTGATATTTTATGTAAAGAATAATTGTTAAGGCAGTCATTTTCTGTCTATATGTTTTTATATGAAAGGCTAGTCATTCATTAGTTTTAATAAGATATTGGAATCAGTGGCTTTAGGTCTAAAATGCCATGTTCTAGTCATCCATGCTTTTACTCATATTTTCAAAATTGTACTTAATTGTAAATACTTGAATCAGTTCATCATTTAGGTCAATTTTCTATTAATTCATAATCCATTTTGAAGTAGTGTTATGGCATACTGTAATTTGTTAATTCTTTAAAACGGTGCCGTAACCAGGATACATTTTCTGTATTTCTTGTAGAAGCTAAAATTGTGCTTTGTAAACTGGAATAGTTTGCGGCCTTTACTTCAGAGTCATTAGTTGGAGCTTAAATGACTCTGGTGGGGGGTAATGAAGTGCCCCAGTTTCCTATAACACAATTTTGCTTTCATGTTTATCGTTGTTTACAAATCAGCTGATGTGAATTTACTCGTGTCTGATTTATTTATTTGCTTTCTACACCGCATGCATTTATGGCACTGGGCCGCTGTTTGCGCAAGATGCTTACCTTCGGTTTTATCGCAATTCTAGCTCATGTCAGCTGTTTAGTAAACTTATCTAACCTATAAATGTCGCAGATCGAAGCGTGTTTGCAACATGTGTCCTCCATGTTGTTGATGAAATGTG
The DNA here is from genome assembly GCA_964019695.1 of Loripinus fragilis. Taxonomy (NCBI): domain Eukaryota; kingdom Metazoa; phylum Mollusca; class Bivalvia; order Lucinida; family Lucinidae; genus Loripinus; species Loripinus fragilis. Next base: position 31,670,861 of record OZ026527.1, read on the forward strand.
TATTGATTATTGTGTGCGCTATGAATTATGGGATGCGTGTGTAAAAGGCGCTCAACCGTATCTGTCAAAACAATCGTCTGTCAAATCCAAAGATCACACTGTTTGCTGGCAATTTTACCATAATTGGTACCTAAGATTTTTATCAGACCTTTTCAGTCATGAAATTCATTCAATTCTCTATGAATCCCCCGTGAAATCCACATAAATTTCATTAAAGAAAGTGTTGTATTTTCTGTTTTAAAAGTGTTGTACCCTGATCTTTGTCGGTAAAATCAAAATGGCCGACATCGAACATTTGTGGGAGCTTTTTCACTCAGTTTCTTGTTGCGGGATCACGTGATCCCGCACTTTCGAGGGTGCGGGGTGCGGGATCCCAATCATTAAACCTGCGGGACCCACAGTTGCGGGGGTATATATAGCGGGCTCCGGCTGTGGGAAAAGGACTTCAGTTTTAGGTTGCATTGAGATAAGCTGTGTTTTTCTTTCACTGAGCATTTTGGTAATTTTCTTTCTAAATTGCATTAGATAAGGATAAGTTTAGTCATTTTTGTTAAAGAGGGACCTGATCCAATCATTCATCTTTATTTTTATGTCACAAAAGTTGACTTTGGAACACTTTATGCATTTTTCTACTTATGGAATTAACATGTCTTTCTTGAGGGAAGAATCCTAGCTCATTTTCATACTTTCATTATTTTATCACATGTATTTTGCCTTTGACTGTAAATCTGATAGGATTTTGTTTTTAGAATCGCCTGCAGTGATCGCCTTCTACACACCTTCCGTGCGTGAGAGAAACCGTGCGAGTTAAAGCTTTTGTAAAGTTCATTTATCTGTTCATGAACCGTTCAAGCTAAAGTTCTTGTAAAATTCATTTATCTGTTCATGAACTGTACAAGCTAAAGCTTTTGTAAAATTCATTTATCTGTTCATGAACCGTTCAAGCTAAAGTTCTTGTAAAATTCATTTATCTGTTCATGAACCGTACAAGCTAAAGCTTTTGTAAAATTCATTTATCCGTCTATGCACCATCCAAGTTAAAGCTTTTGTAAAATCTGTTTGTCAATTCATTATTTGCCAGTTTCACCTGTAAACTAAACGGGTAATTTTATTGTTAAAAGAAACAACTCATTGTACCATTTTATAGATTTTATTACCATAATAATTAAATATCATCTGTTGAAACATATTAATGTCTTCATGTTCTACTTTCTCACCCTTTTAGTAATTTAATTAATCAAGACATTTTCATCCCATTTTGTTGCTGAAGTCCAACACACCCCTCATTTCAAGGCCAGGACTCTATGAGTACTGTGCATTGACATATGCTGATCAGGTTTCTACTGTTGCAATCAGTAGTGGTCTAGGTTGGCAGTTATTATTGTGAAGTTCTAGGCTGCTCAAACATCGGCACGTAACAATATTGTTATCGCATTTACTAACTGGTGTAATGTT